>JAACNH010001563.1:39474-67969 GCA_019447015.1 Hymenochirus boettgeri | reverse complement strand
ATATCTACAATATCTCATACAATATCCACAATATCTCATACAATATCCACAATATCCACAATATCCACAATATCTCATTCAATATCTACAATATCTCATACAATATCTTATACAATATCTACAATATCTCGTACAATATCTACAAAATCTCATACAATATCTACAATATCTTATACAATGTCTACAATATCTAATACAATGTCTCATACAATATCTACAATATCTAATACAATATCTACAATATCTTGTACAATATCTACAATATCCTGTAAAATATCTACAATATCTCATACAATATCTACAATATCTTATACAATATCTCATACAATATCTACAATATCTTATACAATATCTACAATACCTCATACAATATCTACAATATCTCATTAAATATCTACAATATCTCATACAATATCTCATACAATATCTACAATATTCCAAACAATATCTCAAACAATATCTACAATATCTCATACAATATTTACAATATCCTGTAAACAATATCTACAATATCTCATAATATCCACAATATCTTATACAATATCTACAATATCTTATACAGTATCTACAATGTCCCGTACAATATCTACAATATCTTATACAATATCTACAATATCTCATACAATATCTACAATTTTACAATATCTATAATATCCACAATATCTATACAATATCCACAATATCTCATACAATATCCACAATATGCAATACAATATCTCATACAATATCTACAATATTACAATATCTACAATAACTTATACAATATCTACAATATCTCAAACAATATGCCCTACAATATCTACAATATCTCATACTATATCTACAATATGCCATATAATATCTACAATATCTACAATATGCAATACAATATCTCATACAATATCCACAATATCTCAAAATATCTACAGAATCTCATACAATATCTACAGTATCTCATACAATATCTACAATATCTCATACAATATCCACAATATCTCAAAATATCTACAGTATCTCATACAATATCTCATACAATATCTACAGTATCTCACACAATATCTCATACAATATAATATCTCATACAATATCCACAATATTTACAATATCTCATACAATATCTTATACAACATCCACAACATCTAATACAATATCTACAATATCTCATAATATCTAATACAATATCTTATACAACATCCACAACATCTAATACAATATCTTATACAATATCTACAATATCTTATACAATATCTCAAACAACATGCCATACAATATCTACAATATCTCATACAATATCTAATACAATATCTCATACAATATCTACAATGTCTCATACAATATCTCATACAATATCTACAATATCTCATACAATATCTTATACAATATCTACAATATCTTATACAATATCTCAAACAATATCTTATACAATATCTCATACAATATCTCAAACAATATCTCAAACAATATCTCATACAATATCTCATACAATATCTCATACAATATCCACAACATCTAATACAATATCTTATACATTATCTACAATATCTTGTACAATAATCCACCATCTCCTTACAATGTGATCGGATTCTTCCTTGTAATCACTCCTGTGGAGCCAAACTACAAAATGGGGATATTATCTCACACAATAACCAAACACATTAACAATAAATAAAATATAAAAATAAAAAACTGGTAACACAGCGGCACAATCTTATCGAATTAATTAACAGTGCTGAATAGTAAAGGGAAAAGTGATAAGATGTAATTAATCGGCTAATTGGCCTCAGTACGTCGAACACAGTGGCAGAAAACTCAGGATACAATTAAACACAGATTTATTAGCGACATGAAAATAAATGTTAAGAATTTGGCAATGAAAGGCCAGCGTTAAAACATGGACAGGGGATCAGATCTGCGAATTGGTCCCTATGCGTGGGAAACAGATTGGGTAGATTGTGAGCTCTGCAGGGAAATATGATACAGAGAGGAGGAAGAATTATGTAAGATGTAACTGTATATACAGATATCATAAAGTACAAATGTCATTCATATAACCATACGACTACGATAACATATATACAATTAGTGATGGCCCGGTTCGGATCCGCGGCGGATTTCCCTCATTGGCGAACGGCGGATATTGCGGATTTTCCGGATTTCCGCCTTCCTAACCTTTCCGAACCGCGTTTTCGAAAATTTTAGAAATTACGAGGATTTCTAGTATTTTCCAAAATTCACGGAAAAACGTATTTTCGAAAATTTTCGAAATTACAAGGATATCATGTAATTTTGAAGAATTTTTCATTTTAATGGGTCCGCTCGCGGATTTTCGAATTTTCGCAAAAAAAAAAAAAATATTTACAGCTATTGTGTAATATATACATGGCTGTATCAGAATTCATTATATGGTATATACGGCAACTGGGTGTATACTATCAAAATACACTATATACTAATGAGTATACTGCACAGGATAAATACTGCTATCAGACTGTATTAAGAATATATAGGTATCACATTGTGTATATACTGCCAATATACAATCTCTGTTGCTAATAGAGTATTCTGTACACAATATATAGTGCTATCACAGTACATATATATACATGTAAATAATGTACTACAAGGATATACAAATATTACAGAATATTTACCTGTAATATACACGATATACAGCTATTAGAGTATATTGTACACAATATATACTGTTATCAGAGTATATTAAGTATATATATTTATATATATATATATATATATATATATATATATATATATATAAGGGTGACACAGTGTATATACGGATAATATACACTATATACTGCTATACTGTACACAATATATACTGCTACAAGTGTGTTTTACTATATACGGGTATCAGAGTGTATATACTGGTAATATACAATATATACGGCTATTTGAGTATACTGTATGTAATTCCAATGGTAGATGTGGAGAAAACAATATTAGGCATAGAATAGGCTGTGCGTAAAACTATGTTTATTTAAAAAATACATGCTTCACGCAACATACAAACACATTATCCAGTATATACTGCTATCAGAGTATTTAACTATATACGGGTATCATGGTGTATATACTGATAATATACACTATATACTGCTATAAGAGTAAACTGTACACAATATATACTGTACTCCTACCAGAGTATTTAACTATATTCGGGTATCACAGTGTATATACTGGTAATATACACTATCTACCGCTATAAGAGTATACTGTACACAATATATACTCCTACCAGAGTATTTAACTATATACAGGTATCACGGTGTATATACTGGTAATATACACTATCTACCGCTATAAGAGTATACTGTACACAATATATACAGCTATCAGAGTATTTAACTATATACGAGTATCACAGTGTATATACTGGTATATACACTATCTACACTATAAGAGTATACTTTAACACATATATACAGCTATCAGAGTATTTAACTTATACGAGTATCACAGTGTATATACTGGTAATATACACTATCTCAAGCTATAAGAGTATACTGTACACAATATAACAGCTATCAGAGTATTTAACTATTGATGTATCACAGTGTATATACTGGTAATATACACTATCTACAGCTATAAGAGTATACTGTACACAATATATACAGCTATCAGAGTATTTAACTATATACGAGTATCACAGTGTATATACTGGTAATATACACTATCTACAGCTATAAGAGTATACTGTACACAATAACGCTATCAGAGATATTAACTATATACGAGTATCACAGTGTATATACTGGTAATATACACTATCTACAGCTATAAGAGTATACTGTACACAATATATACAGCTATCAGAGTATTTAACTATATACGAGTATCACAGTGTATATGGAATAACCCTATCTACAGCTATAGAGTATCTAGTACACCATATATACACTAGCATAGAGTATTTAACTATATACGAGTTCACATTGTAATACTGGTAATATACACTATCTACAGCTATAAGAGTATACTGTACACAATATATACAGCTATCAGAGTATTTAACTATATACGAGTATCACAGTGTATATACTGGAATATACACTATCTACAGCTATAAGAGTATACTGTACACAATATATACAGCTATCAGAGTATTTAACTATATACGGTATCACAGTGTATATACTGGTAATATCCACTATCTACAGCTATAAGAGTATACTGTACACAATATATACAGCTATCAGAGTATTTAACTATATACGAGTATCACAGTGTATATACTGGTAATATCCACTATCTACAGCTATAAGAATATACTGTACACAATATATATTGTTATTAGAGTATTTCATTATGTACGGGTATAAGTGTATATACTGGTAATAACCACTATCTACAGCTATAAGAGTATACTGTACACAATATATATTGTTATTATATGTACGGGTATAAGTGTATATACTGCTAACATACACTATCTACAACTATAAGAGTATACTGTACACAATATATACAGTTATCAGAGTATTTAACTATATACGAGTATCACAATATATATACTGGTAATATCCACTATATACTGCTATAAGAGTATTCTGTACACAATATATACAGCTATCAGAGTATTTCACTATATACGGGTATAAGTGTATATACTGGTAATATACACTATCTACAGCTATAAGAGTATACTGTACACAATATATATTGCTATTAGAGTATTTTATTATGTATGGGTATCAGTGTGTATATTGGTAATATACACTGTAAAATGCTATTAGAGTATACTGTACACATTATATATTGCTATCAGAGTATTTAAGTATATACGGATATCACAGTGTATATACTGGTAATATACACTATCTACAGCTATAAGAGTATACTGTACACAATATATATTGCTATTACAGTATATAATTATGTACGGGTATCAGTGCGTATACTGGTAATATACACTGTAAAACCCTATTAGAGTATATTGTACACATTATATATCTATTATATATGCTATCAGAGTACAGTATATTTAGTATATATGGGTTCACAGTGTATAAACTGGAATATACACTCTATACTGCTTAACAGTATACTGTACACAATATACCTTTCAGAGTATGTTTAAAGTACTACTATTTTAAAGCTATTTATTTTATGGATATAATAGTTTTTGTACAGTATATACAAGTTTGCATTGACAAATCTGCAAATATTATACTGTTTTTCGAAGGTTTATTTTACATATACAGATGTTAATTGTACAGTGGGAAAAGGTGCTGTATTACCTAATATACATGCATAGCATGTCCAGACAGGGTTCCTGTATTAAGTGTAAATGGTTATAACAAGTCTCTACTATCTCTATGCTTGCGTACTGACAGAGCATTTGGAGTGTAAGGTGTTCATAATTATTATTAGTAAATAATAATAATAATATAATAATAAAGAATAATAATAATATATCTCTCTGTTTATCTCCCCCTATTACTTTCTAATAGGTGGGTTATAATTATTATTACTACTACTATAAGGTAAAGGATAAGGTAATAGGTGGCTAATTATTATTACTATAAAGTAATAGGTGGGTTATAATTATACATTACTATTAATAAGGTAATAGGTTGTTTATAATTAACAGTATTACTACTACTATAGGTATAGGTGTGGTTATAATTAGTATTACTACTATAGGTAATAGTGGGCCATAATTATTATTACTACTATAAGGTAATAGGTGGGTTATAATTATTATTACTATAAATAATAGGTGGGTTATAATTTAATCATTACTATTATAAGGTATAGTGGGTTATATTTATTATGGTAATAGGTGGGTTATCTTTTTACATTACTATTATAAGGTAATAGGTGGGTTATAATTATTATCATTACTATTATAGGTAATAGGTGGGTTTAATTATTATTACTACTATAGGTAATGGTGGGTTATAATTATTATGGTAATAGGTGGGTTATTTTTTTATTACTACTATAAAGGTAATAGAAGGGTTATATTATTATCATTACTATTATAAGGTAATAGGTGGGTTAAAATCATTATAGGTATATGTGGGTTATAATTTATTACTACTACTATAAGGTAATAGACGGGTTATAATTATTATCATTACTATTATAGGTAAAATCTATGGGGACCTTTACCTTCTGTTACACGAGCTTCGGCAGAGGCTCTTATAGTTGTAGTTTTACAAGATCTCTAGTCCCCATTTCGTAGGTCGATGCCAGAGACGGTTGAATTCCACAACCCACTACTAAAGATTCAACTGAAATCCCCAATGTCAGTGTCAGACTGACCCACAGGTTACTAGGGAATCCCCTAGGGACCCACCGTGCATTCACACCAGAAAAAGGAAGAACATTGTAAGATTTCAATAAACAATAAAGTCAGTAGAGTCAGCAGGAGTAAGACAAATGTGTTAATGAGTGATAATAGATATATCAAATGTTAGGTGGGCCCCTGCCCTCAGATTTCCTGGAGGCCCCAACACTCCAATCCCATTCCCTGGTTTACTGAATCCTAATCTTGGAATTCTCCCCCCACACAGAGATGAATCAGTTCCTTGCCTCCAGCAGTGAAATGGTCCCTCTATAGAGAGTGTTGGCTATGTCTGACTCCTTTCTTCTTCCAATTCAGATCAGTCACATTGTATCTACTGGGATCCTCTCTCTAATAGGAATAATCTTTAATAATGTGGGTGTCTGGCCATGAGAAACTACTGGATGGTAAAATAACCTCACACAATGTAAAGAATTCTAGTCGGTGGTCTCTTATTAGACTGAGTCACCACTGGGTTTCTTATTGGAGTGTAGATTTCCACAAATTCTTATTAAAGTGCAAGTTCACCACTGGGGTCTCTTACTAGAGTGTAAGCTCACTATTGGGATATCTTATTAGATTGTAACTTTACCCCCTGGGGTCCCTTATTAGAGTGTAAGCTCACCATTGGAGTCCTTATTAGAGTGTAAGCTAACACGGGGGTCTCTTATTAGAGTGAAAGCTTACCACTGAGGTCTCTTATTAGAGTGAAGTTCCACATTGGGGTCTCATATTAGAGTGTAAGCTCAACCACTGGGATCTCATATTAGAGTGTAAGCTCACCACTGGGGTCTATAATTAGAGTGTAATCCTTCGGTTCTAGGAACATTTAACACCTTATTTATCTTCCTGAGATACTTAAAAACACTTGTTTCTCAGTTGTTTCTTTCCTTTTTGGCTCTAGAGCTACCTGTTATTAGGGGGGTCCTGGGACAATTGAAATTCAGCCTGGGGGTCTGCAATAATAACTCTATACTGATGAGTCTCTGTGATTAGGGGGTTTGTCTCTACATAAGAGGGGTCCTTAGACAAGAGGGGTGTCTCTACATAAGAGATGTGAGTGTTCTAGATAACGGGGGTCTCTAGATAAGGGGGTCTTTACATAATGGGGGTTTCAACATAAGGGAGGCTCTAGAAAGGGGTGTGTGTTAATAGGGGTTGTCTCTACATAGGGGGTCTCTACAAAGGGGGAGTGTGCTACTAAGTAGGTGGTCTCTATATAGGGGGGTGTCTCTACATAGGGGGTGTCGATAAAAGGGGGTGTCTATATAAGGGGTGTCCCTAGATAAGGGGGTGTCTCTACATAGGATGTCTCTATATAAGGGGTGTCTCCCTATATAAGGTGGGTGTCTGTACATAGGGGTGTCTTTATACAAGGGGTGTCTATAAAGAGGGTCCTATATAAGGGTGTCTCTATACAAGGGGGGTTATACAAGGAGGTGTCTATATAAGGGGGGTGTCTCTATATAAGGGGGGTGTCTGTATATAGGGGTTTGTATATAAGGGGGTGGCTGTATTAGGAGGTCTGTATTTAAGGGGGTGTATGTATATAGGGGTGTCTGTATACGGGGGGTCGTGTATAGGGGTTTCTGTATACAGGAGGTCTGTACATAGGGGGTCTCTATATAAGGGTGTCTCTATATAAGGGGGTGTCTATATAAGGGGGTGTCTATATAAGTGGTGGTTCTCGATATAAGGGGGGTTATCTATAATGGGGTTTGTCTATCAAGGGGGGGTGTCTCTATATAAGGGGGTGTCTATATAAGGGTGTCTAATAAGGGGGTGTCTATATAAGGGGGTTTTGTTATAAGGGTCTGTATATAAGGGCTGTCTATATAAGGGGACTGTGTATAGTGGGTCTGTCATATAAGTGGGTCTGGTATATAAGGGGTGTCCTCTATATATGGGTGGTGTCTGTATATAAGGGGGTCTGTATATAAGGGGGTGTCTATATAAGGGTGTTGTCTCTATATCAAGGGGGTCTTTATGTAAGGGGGTTTATTTATAGCTGTCCTGTATATTAGGGGGTCTGTATATAAGGGGGTGTATATATAAGGGGGGCTGTGTATAGTGGGTCTGTATATAAAGGGGTGTCTATAAAGGGTGTCTATATAAGGGTGTCTCTATATAAGGGGTGTCTCTATATATGGGGGATATCTGTATATAAGGGGGTGTCTCTATGTAAGGGGTGTCTCTATGTAAGGGGTGGGTGTGTGTTTTCTGGGTGTTTTTTTGTAAGGGGTGTGTTTGCTCTCTATGTAGGTGTCTCTATATAAGGGGGTGTCTCTCTATATAAGGGGTGTCATCTCTATAAGGGGATGTCTATGTAAGGGGGTCTCTATATAAGGGGGCTCTATATAAGGGGGGCTCTATATAAGGGGTGTCTATGTAAGGGGGTCTCTATATAAGGGGGGTTTCTGTAGATGGGGGTGTCTCTATATAAGGTAGGGCCCTATATAAGGGGGTGCCTATGTAAGGGGGTCTCTATATAAGGGGGTGTCTATGATTGAGGGGTGTCTCTATATACCGGGTGCTCTATATAATGGGTGTGTCTATTTAAGGGGGTCCATATAAGGGGGATGCCTATTAGGGGGTCTCTATATAAAGGGGGCTCTATATAAGGGGGCTCTATATAAGGGGGGTCTATGTAAGGGGGTCTCTATATAAGGGGGGGTTCTGTAGATGGGGGTGTCTCTATAGAAGGGGGCTCTATATTAAGGGGGTGTCTATGTAGGGGGGGTCTCTATATAAGGGGTTTTCTGTAGATGGGGGTGTCTCTATATAAGGGGGGCTCTATATAAGGGGGTGTCTATTTAAGGGGGTCTCTATATAAGGGGGTGTCCTATGTAAGGGGGTCTCTATATAAGGGGGGGTCTATATAAGGGGTGTCTATGTAAGGGGTGTCTCTTTAAGGGGGTCTCTATATAAGGGGGGTTTCTGTAGATGGGGGTGTCTCTATATAAGGGGGCTCTATATAAGGGGTGTCTAGTAGGGGGTCTCTATATAAGGGGCTCTATAAGGGGTGTCTATGTAGGGGGTCTCTATATAAGGGGGTGTCTATGTAAGGGGGTCTCTATATAAGGGGGTTGTCTATGCGGGTCGCTATATAAGGGGGGCTTTAAAGGGGGTCTATATAAGGGTCTCTATAGTAAGGGGGTGCTCTCTATATAAGGGCTCTATATAAGGGGTGTCTATGTAGGGGTCTATGTAGGGGTCTCTATATAAGGGGGGTTTCTGTAGATGGGGGTGTCTCTAGATAAGGGGGGCTCTATATAAGGAGGTCTCTATATAAGGCCTAGATTGGGTGTCCAATAAGGGGGGTTCTGTAGATGGGGGTGTCTATGACTTCCCATGTGACCCCTGTGTGGGTTTATCCAGGGCCCATGTCAGACCCCAGTCCCCCCCTTACCGTACACTCCTTGTCCCCAGCTCTGTGGGATTGAATGTAGAGAAGGGAAATCCACACAATATCCATCGAACCGATCTCCCGGGCTTGTGGGTAACGATCCCTCCAGGTCTGTGTCCCCTGGAGATAAACCGATGGACCGGGGCCCCTGAACCCAGATCCCTGCGGATCCTCCAACAGCCCCAAGTGCTCCGGGCCAAGTGATATGCCAATTTGAGATCCTCCCTGTTAATGAGCTGGGGGTGGGATCGGTCCTACTGCTTCCCTCCCTCCATGTGACGGCCTCACAGCCCAACAGCGCCGCCAGAGATCCAGCGATGGGCTCGGGGATTCAGACCGACTGAGACTCGGACCCCACGACACACAAACCCCCCAGACAACATCCAACTTCAGCTCACCGATCCCTACCGACACCCACCAACAGATGGTCCGATCGTCCCGACCCTCCCCCCACAGGAACCTCCAGATACAGGGAAACGTCTCGGATCTGGTTCCCGGTGATATCGTCACCTTCCTGCGGATTGTTACAATGTATCCAAGTCCTTCCCAGCTGTGCAGATTGTTACAATGTATCCAAGTCCTTCCCAGCTGTGCAGATTGTTACAATGATCCAAGTTCGTCCCAGAACTGCAGATTTGTTACAATGTATCCAAGTTCTCCCCAGACCTCTGCATTGTTACAATGTATCCAATTCTCCCCCGGCTGTGCAGATTGTTACAATTATTCCAGTCCTTCCCAGCTGTGCAGATTGTTACAATGTATCCAAGTTCTCCCCAGCTGTGCAGATTGTTACAATGTATCCAATGTCTCCCAAAGCTGTGCAGATTGTTACAATGTATCCAAACCCTTCCCAGCTGTGCAGATTGTTACAATGTATCCAAGTCTTTCCCAGCTGTGCAGATTGTTACAATGTATCCAAGTCTTTCCCAGCTGTGCAGATTGTTACAATGTACCAATTCTTTCCCAGCTGTGCAGATTGTTACAATGTATCCATTCCATCCCAGTTGTGCAGATTGTTTACAATGTATCCAAGTCTTTCCCAGCTGTGCAGATTGTTACAATGTATCCCAAGTCCTTTCCCAGCTGTTGCAGATTGTACAATGTACCAATTCCATCCCAGTTGTGCAGGGTTGTCAATGTATCCAAGTCTTCCCCAGCTGTGGCAGATTGTTACAAAGTAATCCAATCTTTCCCTCCCAGCTGTGCAGATTGTTTACAATGTATCCAGTCCTTTCCCAGCTGTGCAGATTGTTACAATGTATCCAAGTTCTTCCCACTTGCAGATTGCTACAATGTACTCAATCCAGTTCTCCCCAGCTGTGCAGATTGTTACAATGTATCCAGTTTTCTCCAGCACTGCAGATTGTTACAATGGTATCCAGTCCTCCCAGCTGTGCAGATTGTTACAATGTATCAAGTTCTCCCCCAGCTGTGCCGTTGTTCAAGTATCACGTTTCCCCCCGGCTGTGCAGATTGGTTACAATGTATCCAAGTCCTTCAGCTGTGCAGATTGTTACAATGTATCCAAGTTCTCCCCGGCTGTGTATTGTTACAATGTATCCAAGTCATTCCCAGCTGTGCAGATTGTTACAATGTATCCAATTTCTCCAAAAGCTGTGCAGATTGTTACAATGTATCCAAGTTCTCCCCCAGCTGTGCAGATTGTAACAATGTATCCAAGTTCTCCATCATCAGCTTGTGCAGATTGTTACAATATGTATCCAAGTCCATTCCCAGCTGTGGCAGATTGTTTACAATGTATCCAAGTCCTTCCCAGCTGTGCGCAATTGGTACAATGTATCCCCAGTTGCTACCCACCAGCTGGCAGATTGTTACAATGTATCCAGTTCCTTCCCAAGCTGTGCAGATTGTTACAATGATCCAAGTTTCCCCAGCTGTGCAGATTGTACAATGTATCCAGTGTCTTCCCACTGTGCAGATGTTACAAGTATCAAGTTCTCACCCATTGGCGATGTTCATGTATCCAGTCCCCCGCTGGCAGATTGTTACAAATGTATCCAAGTCTCTCTCCCAGCTGTGCAGATTGTTACAATGTATCCAAGTCCTTCCCAACTGTTCATATGTTACATTGTATCCAGTTTCCCGCAGACAAGAGACAGCAGGTCCGGCTGGTTTCTTTCCTTCTGTCCGTCTCCTTCCTTCGCTTCTCTCCCCAGTTGATATGAAATTCCAGGACCAATGAATATGATTGAGTTCCATGTGAATCCACCTCCTGACCGAACCTCTTCCCTCCCACAGGACAATTAGATCCCGGGGATGGAGCTGGAGGACCCGACTCTCTCCTCCTTGTTCAGACCCTTCACCCTCCTTCTTCATTTGCTGCAGCAGGAGCTCAGGGAGAGACAACGGAGCCTGAGATCCTCCAGAACCGGGGATCAGACCGGAGATGACCCAGTGGAACCAATATTACCAGGGAGAGGAGTCTACTGGGCTATGGAGGTGTCAGTCTGTCTGTCTAATCTGTCTCCCTGTCTATATCTGTCTCCTGCATCTCTGTCTTTCTAGATCTGTCTCTCTGTATCTCTCTGATCTATCTGTCTTTCTTTTCTGTCTATACTGTCTCTCTGCATGTCTGCTGTCTATATCTCGTCTCTCTCGCATGTCTGTCCTGTCTAATCTGTCTCTCTGCATGTCGTCTGTCTATATCGGTCTCTCATATCTCTCTCTGTCTATATCTGTCTTTCTCCTGTCTTCTCTGCCTGGTCTTCTCTCTATATCCGTCTATAGTTTCTCTATATCTGTCTACCTCTGTCTGTCTATACCTGTCTGTCTCTTTATATCTGTCTCTCTGCATGTCTGTCTGTCTATATCTCTCTCTCATATCTTCATCTGTCTTTACCTCTGTCTGTCTATGTCCTCTGTCTCTTCTGCCTATCGTTGTCTACCTTCTATATCCTGTCTATATGTTTTCTCTATATGCTGTCTATACCTCTGTCCTGTCTATACCTGTCTGTCTGTCTCTCTATATCTGTATATCTCTTTCTATATCTATCTGTCTATCCCTGTCTCTCTATATCTGTCTATATATTCTGTCTTTATGCCTCTTCATATCTGTCTATATCTATCTGTCCTTTAATATCCTGTCCTGTTCTGGTCTTCTATATCTGTCTGTCTATATGTCTTTCCTCTATTCTGTCATTCTCTTCTACTTCTACTCTCTTCTTTCTATCTGTCTATATCTGTCTGCCTATCTGTCTCTATCTGTCTATCTCTGTCTGTCAGTCTGTTTGTCGGTCTATCTCTGTATGTCTATCTCTGTGTGTCTGTCTCTGTGTGTTAATAGTGTGTATTACAGTATTTGTGTGTATCCATGTATACAATGTGTATGGTCACCATTACATGTCTGTATATGTGTCCCCAGGTGTCACTGTGTTGTGTGGGAGTGTGTTATTGTTAAATATATGGCAATAGTGAGTCCTTGTTCAAGCCTGTTTGTAGTGTTTGTTTCTGTGTGAAAATCATGTGAGTATTTGTGTGTTTGTATCTATCAGGTTACTAACATTCCCTGCACGTGTCTGTAAGGATTCGGGGAGTTAAAAACAGCTACACTATTGTGGTTACCCCAGTGGGGGCTGCCCATGTGATTTACCCACCAACCATTTAACCTGTAAGTTTTAAATGCGACAATTACTAGGCTGTAAATAAAAAGGATGGTGTTTAATACATTGATTAAAATGTGTACAGTCTGAAAGAGTTACGTGGGTAATGTGGGTGATGTGGAATTGAATGATGTGGAATCGAGTGATGTGGGTGATGTGGAATCGAGTGATGTGGATGATGAGGAATCGAGTGATGTGGATGATGTTGAATCGAATGATGGGATGATGTGGAATCGAATGATGTGGATGATGTGGAATCTAGTGATGTGGGTGATGTGGAATCGAATTTTGTGGATGGATCGATTTGTGGATGATGTGGATTATGAGGAATCGAGTGATGTGATATGTTGAATCGAATGGTGGAGATGTGGAACTATGATGGTGGGTGATTGAAATCGACATTTTTGTGGATTATGTGGAATCGAATTGATGGGGGTGATGTGGAATCGAGTGATGTGGATGATGTTGGATCGATGATGTGGGTGATGTGGATGATGAGGAAATCGAGTGATGTGGAATGATGTGGCATTGAGATGAATTGGAATGATGTGGATGATGTGGAATCGAGTGATGTGGATGATGTGGAATCGAATGATGTGGATGATGTGGTAATCGAATTGATTGGGATAATGTGGAATCGAATGATGTGGGAATTGTGGAATCAAATGATTGTGGATACTGTGGAATTGAATGATTGTGTGATGGAATGGGAATTGAATGATGGTGGGTGATGTGGATGATGTGGATGAAGGATGTGATGTGGAATGTGATGTGGGTATGAATTGAATGGAGTGGATGATGTGGAATCAATGATTTGTGGTGAAATGTGGAATCAAATATGTGGATGAGTGATGGATTGGATTGAATGATCGTGGATGATGTGGAATTGAATGAGTTGGTAATGTGGAATGAATGATGTGGGGGGGAAATTGTAGAATTGAATTATTTGGAAATGTAGAATTGAAATGAAGGTGGGTGATGTGGGATGATGTAGGAATTGCCTGCTCGTGGCTCCTGCTGGCCTTGCCTGCTGTGGCTCCTGTCGCCTTGCCTGCTGTGGCTCCTGTTCGCCTTGCCCTTCTGTGGGTGCTGTGGCTGCTGTGGCCTTGCCTGCTGTGGCTGCTTGCCTTGCCCTGACCTGTGGCTGCTAGTGGGGCCTTGCCTGATGTGGCTGCTTGGCCTTTGCCTGCTTTGGGCTCCTTGGCCTCTGCCTGCTGTGGCTCCTGTGCCTTGCCTTCGTGGGTGCTGTGGCTGCTGTGGCCTTGCCTGCTGTGCTGCTTGGCCATTGCTGCCTGTGGCTGCTGTGGCCCATTGCCTGCTTTGGCTTCTGTGGCCCTTGCCTGCTTGGGTGCTGTTGGCCTTGCCACTGCCTGTGGCTGCTGTGGCCTTGCCTGCTGTCGCTCCTGTGGCCTTTGCCTGCTTGGTGCTGTGGACCTTGCGCTGCTGTGGCTGCTGTGGCCTTGCCTGCCGTGCTGGGCTGTGGGCCCCTTGCCTGCTGTGGCTGCTGTGGCCTTGCCTGCTTGGCTGCTGTGTCCTTGCCTGCTGTGGCTGCTGTGGCCTTGCCTGCTGTGGCTCTGGTGGCCTTGCCTGCTGTTGCTCCTGTGTGGGCCTTGCCTGCTGTGCTGCTCGTGGCCTTCGCCTGCTGTGGCTGCTGTGGCCTTGCCTGCTGTGGCTGCTGTGGCCTTGCCTGCTGTTCGGCTGTGTGGCCTTGCCTGCTGTGGACTGCTGTTGGCATGCTTGCCTGTGGCTGTGGGGCCTTGCATGGCTGTGGCTGCTGTGGCCTTGGCACTCTGTGGCTGCTGTGTCCTTGCCTGCTGTCGCTCCTGTGCCTTGCCTAGCTGTGGCTGCTAGTTGCCTGCCTGCTGTGGCTGGCTTGTGGCTGCTGTGGCACTTGCCTGTCTGTGGCTGCTGTGGGCCTTGCATGCTGTCCTCTGGGCCTTGACTGCGTGGCTGCTGTTGCTGCTGCGACTCAGTGATCGTGGATGATGTGCCTCGACTGATGGTGGGTGCTAGTGGCTGATAGAGGCTCGAGTGAATGTGGATGAGGTGGAATCGAATGCTGTTGGATTAGTTGCTGATGTGTACTCGAGTGATGTGGATGATGTGGAATCGAATGATGTGGATGATGTGGAATCGAATGATGTGGGATAATGTGGAATCGAATGATGTGGGTAATGTGGGAATCAATGATGTGGATAATGTGGAATTGAATGATGTGCTATGTGGATTGCATGAGTGGGTGAATGTGGAATGATGTGGATTGAATGATGTGGATGATGTGGAATTGAATGATGTGGGTGATGTGGACTTGAATGATGTGGATGAATTGGAATCCGATGATGTGTGTAATGTGGGAATCAAATGATGTGGATGATGTGGATGATGTGGAATTGAATGATGTGGATGATGTGGATTGAATGATGTGGATATGTGGAATTGAATGATGTGGATAATGTAGCATTTAATGAATTGGACTACTGTCGCCTTGCCCTGATGTGGGTGATTTGGCTGCTTGGCCTTCCTGCTGTGGTCCTGTAGGCCTTCCTCTGTGGCTCCGTCGCCTTGCATGATGTGAGCCATGTCGCCTTGCTGCTGTGGTTGCTGTGTGCTGTGGCCCTTGCCTGCTGTGGCCTGCTGTGGGCCCTTGCCTGCTGTGGCTGACTGTGGCCTTGCCTGCTGGGCTGCTGTGCCTTGCCTGCTGTGGTCACCTGTGGCCTTGCCTGCTTTGGCTCCTGGTCGCCTTGCATTTTGGGCTGCTGTGGCTGCTGTGGCCTTCCTGCTGTGGCTGTTGTGGCCTTGCCTGCTGTGGCTCTGTGGCCTTGCCTGCCTGTGGCTCTGTGGCCTTGCCTGGCTGTGGCCGCTGTGGCCTCGCCTGCTGTCGCTCCGCTGGCCTTGCCGCTGTGCTGCTGTGGGCCTTGCCTGCTGTGGGCTGCCCTGTGGCTTGCCTGCCTTGGCTGCTGGTGGCCTTGCCTGCTTTGGCTGCTGTGGCTGCTGTGGGCCTTGCCTGCTGTGGCTGTGTGGCTTGCCTGCTGTGGCTGCTTTGGCCTTGGCCTCCCGGTCCTCCTGTGGACTTGAAGGATGTGGATGATGTGGCCCTTGCATGACTGTGATGCATGTTGACCTTGCCTGCTGTGGATACTGTTGGCCTTGACGTGATGTGGCTGCATGGGCCTTGCCTTCTGTGGCTTCTGTGGCATTGCCTGCTGTGGCTGCTGTGGCCTTGGCATGATGTGGCTGAGTGGACATTGCCTGCTGTGGCTCCTTGGCCTTGCCTGCTGTATGGTCCTGTGGCTTCCTGTGGTTGCCTGTGGGCTGGTGGCTGCTGTGGCCTTGACTGCTGTGGGTTGCTGTGGCCTGCCTGCCTTGTGGCTGCGTGGATTGCTTGTGCTCCTGTTCCGCCCCCCTTTTTTGCCTGCTGTGGGTTGCTGTGCCTTGCCGAGCTGTGGCTCTGTGGCCACTGCCTGCTGTGGCTGCTGTGGCCTTGCCTGCTGTGGCTGCTGTGGCCTTGCCTGCTGTGGGTCTGTGAGCCTCTGCCCCTTGCTGTTGGTGCTTGGCCTGCCTTCTGTGGGGGCCTGTGGCCTTGCTGCTGTGGGCTGCTGTGGCCTTGCCTGCTGTGGGTCTGTGGCCTTGCTGCTGTGGGTGGCTGTGGCTTGCTGCTGTGGGTGCTGTGGCCTTGCCTGCTGTGGCTGGCTGTGGCCTTGCCTGCTGTGGCTGCTGTGGCCTTGCCTGCTGCTGGGTGTGTGGCCTTGCCTGCTGTGGCTGTGTGGCCTTGCCTTCTGTGGCTTGGCCTCTATTGGGTGCTGTGGCTGCTGTGGTTGCGGTTGGCCTTGTTGCTGGTGTGGTTTCTCGGTTCCTCCTCCTCCCCGGTTTGTCCCCCCTCTCCCTTTGCCCCTCCCCTTCCGGGTGCTTGTCCCTGTCTCCTCCCCTCGGCCTGGCTCTCCCGCGCTTTCCCTCCCTGGCTCCTTCCCTTTCTCACCCTCTCGTGTTTTCCTCCTGGCGGCCCTCTCCCTCTCTGCCCCGTCCTTGGGTCTGTCCCTTCCTGCCCCTTCCCCCTTCCCCCTCGTGCCCCCCCTCGCTGCCCCCTGTTTTCTCCCCCTCTGCCCCGTGTTTCTTTCCTGTTTCCCCGCTGTTCCCCTACCCCCTCGTGGCCCTCCGGCCCGTGGTTGCCCCCCTTTACTGTCGCCGGCGATCCATGGGCCCATTATTTTCTTCCTATATTTCAGCATTTATCCAACCAGAAGTTAGGCACCATCTCATAAATAACAAGCACGAGATTTGCCCTTGTCCTCTATTAATTGTGCAAGTGATGAGACGGGGAACCACTAATTCCTTCAATTAAATGTAAAGTTCACAGTAAAATAGTCAAATCCTGTAAATACTAATGGTTTCCTGTCCTTTAGTGGACTAAGACTTCCATTTCCACAACCGTGCCCAGCCCCTCCTACGTTAACCAAACACAACACCCCTGAATTCAGCCAATAGAGAGTTTGAAAATCAGCCAATCATAAATAAGAAAACTTAGGTTGGATTGGATCTCTTTTTTAGCCTGTTTTTAAGTGGTTGTAGATTTCTAGTGCTGGGATATTACTAGAATGTCCGAACTTCGCAAAATCCGGTCCGCTCGAAAACTTTTGCAACCAAAATACGTGACATCCCTCGTAAATTTTGGAATTTTCGAAAACGCAGTTCGGAAAAGTGTCGGAAGGGCGGAAAACCGGAAATCCGCCGTACGTGAACAAGGTAATCCGCCGCGATTCGGGTTCGGATCCTCGACTGTCCGCACACTAGATATTACCAGCCAATTAGTTTTTCTTTTAAGAAGACAGTGATATGTCGGTAAAGTTAAAAAATTGAAGGAAAACTGAACAAGTCTGACAAAGCAAAATAGAAATATTAGGTCATTTAATGAGGTATTTACGCTTTGTCTGCCATGGAATCAGGAGATTATTTCTTTTTCAATTACAAAATTGTTTCAAATGAATTTTTGGCAAAGAGATTAAATAAATCCCAGGTAATCCTTGGCGATACAAAGATGCCGGCAATTGAATGCTTTTGGATTAAATGCTCGGTTTACCATGTTTTTTTAATAAAAGAAGGATTATACAGTGAATGGCTCTTGAGTTTAAAAGTAACACGAATGCCACAGGGAAAAAAACAAACATAACATTCTATACATATTTGTATACACATGATGCAGTGTACACATCGGACTACACTCAAGGGAACGGGGAATTCCTGTTAATCTCCATGGTTCCAGGTGCTTCAAGCTTTCTGAACTTCCTTAGCTTTTGGGTGTATTTTATAAGAGGTACAGTGACCAATCCGATGTCTTCTAACTGCTGGAGACCAGTAAAATGCCACCCATCTGTTTTTTTTTGCTGCATATTTCTTTGCAGCCCCTTTGTCTTATGAGTAGTTGGGAAGTAACCAGCGGCACTTTTAGCGTTTTTGCTGCCTGAGCCAAACGTTTGAATGCCACCCTTGATTATTTTCAAGCAGCGCGGGAAGCACTTTGAATGTGACTACTACTGCTTGGTAAATGTATACAATAACCCCCTTGGATGTGGCTTACTACTGCTAGCTTACGGTACATTATGCATACCTTTGATGTGGCTACTACTGCTTGGTAAATGTTTGCATACACTTTGGATGTGGCTACTACGCTTGGTCATGTATGCATACCTTTGGGCCTGTGGCTCTACTGCTGTAACTGTATGCCATACACCTTTGGATGTGGCATACTACTGCTACTGCTTCGGTCAATGTATGCCCATCAACTTTGGATTTGGCTACTACTGCTTGGTAAATGTATGCATACACTTTGGATGTGGCTACGACTGCTTGGGTAATGTTATGCTACACTTTGGATGTGGCTACTACTGCTTGGTAAATGTAGCATCACTTTGGATGTTGCTACTAATGCTTGGAAATGTATGCATACACTTTGGATGTGGCTACTACTACTGCTTGGTAAATGTATGCATACACGTTGGTAATGTGGCTAACTACGCTTGTAAATGTTGCAATCACACTTTGGATGTGGGCTACATGCTTTGGTAATGTTTGATACACTTTGATGTGGCTTTACGACTGCTTGGGTAACTGTATGAATACACTTTGATGTGCACTACTGCTTGGTAATGTATGCATACAACTTTTGGATGGGCTACTACTAACTGCTTGGTAACTGTATGTAATACACTTTTGGGACTGTGGGCCTACTCTACTGCTTGGTAAATGTTTGCATAACACACACTTGGGATGTGCTACTCAGTTACCAATTTATTGTTGGCTCTATATCTCACAATATAAGATACACAGAGATCAGTATTAATGGTCCTGTAATTATGAGAATATCTTTTATTTTCAGTTATTATTATGGTGGGATTGGATGTCCGCCATCTTACTATTGAGCCAAAATTAACTGGCCACTAGGAGATTTTATTCCAAGTGAACAAGACAGCGACAGGCAGCGCTTACAGCAAGTTTTAGCATCCAGTAAATAAGTGAATGGTAACATGTTGACGCTTTCATTTAAACCCTATTACTGGATAAAAAGGAAACACTATGCACCAATATACACATTCATTCGTTCCACTGGTGTTTAAAAAAAAAGCTATCCACGAATTTACAAGGGGAAAAAAATCCAGTGAGTGTGAATGACCCCCAGCAGGGTGTAGATAGGCCGGCATCTCCCGCAGAGGTAACTTAGCAGGTGGTTAATAGACTGGCCCATCTCTTTCGGTGTTCCATGATTGGGCAGATCGATTTCTCTCCAGTGGAATGACCGTGTCTGTCAGAGAATAAAAGTAGAGCTGTGATTCCTTTTATTGGCTAATAGATAAAAAAAAAAAACGAACCCCTTCATCTCAGGTTGGATTAACTCACCTAGTGAATAGTGTTCATGAACACACATCTACTTCCCTTCTCTTACTTATGGATAACCCGGTAACACCACCTCAACTACGTGTCTGTCACACATAAGATTCTGATAGACAAACCAAGCAACAGGGCCTTGGTCTTGTCTCTACCAGGCACAGCTTGTTTTACTATTAAAGGTTTTTGTTCGTTTGAAAGGAGAACACGCTCTGTGCTTACTGGATCTAGGATTAGCTGAATGGTTCAACTTGTTTAGAAAAAAACTAAATGAATTAAAGTCCAACCTGGTTCTCATTCAAAACATTTCATTTTAGTATAACTAGGGATAGAGACAAAGATCACGAGCACCCGAGACACAATAATCTATTTTTCAAATGAAATCAGAATTCGGCTCCTTACCCCCCCACTGGCTGTTTCTCATTGGAATGAGGGTGACCAGGTCTGAAGTGAAATCATTTACACAGATTTTCCAATCAGTTTCCGTTCATTTTCCTTACAAATTGTAATAATTTACCGACTCCTAATTTATTATACATAAAGCGGGTAACTTGGAAGAATAAAAGCAATTTTCTGCAATACCGCTTTAAAGTAAAACTCCACTAGAGCACTGATAATTAAAATGACGTGTCCCTTGTCTAGTTATTCAATTGCTATAATATAACTTTCCTGTTTAAAAAAAATCAATATAATCCTTTCCTACCGAAAATCTACCAGCTCCTTTCACTTTCCTTTTCCCCCCTAATCACTCAGCACTAGGGAGAATCAGCTGAGCATTCCCAACTACTGAGCTAGGGCCCCGAACACTGAAGTGTTTTAAATAGCTCGCTACTGGTTCTCTACATCACCCACCACCATGCAGAGGTAACCATGTTAACACCGAACTCATCACATATGAACACAAGTGTTTGAACTGTTGTATATGGATACACGATCACAAAAGGAGCACAAACTATTGTTCCAAAATTGTTAAATTCACTATTATGTGTGGCAAGATGGTGCTGTAGTTGGACTCCTGGTTTTAGCTCTGTCCCACAGTCTTTCCTGTGTATACCGAGCAGCCAAATGCAATTAAATATTGGGACTTGACGTTTTGAACGCAATAATGAACCCCGGTTTCTTTAAACCCAAATTACCCACGCTTACAGGCCTCAATTGAGGAATTTAAGATAGCTGTAGGCCGATTGTCTCTGTCTCATGATCTTCGACATTGTGTAGGGGATACAGAGAAGAACCTCCCAACTACCCGCGATAAGGACTCACTCAGACTACAAGTGCAGCGAAGCAAGTTTGGAAAGAATATTGTGATATTGGGCAACAAAGGGCCTTTAACTTTCAATCACCCAATTGTGGGGAACTGTATATACTTCAGAATAGGGATACTACATTGGGACAAATTACCCAGAATGCCAGTCTGTACCTCTGAACATGTCCAGTCGGAATAGGAATAGCTCTACATTTATTTCAACCCTAAATATATCATTACCAAACATCCAGCAATAGGTTACCTGCAAAGCCATGGTCTGACCTCTAGACTTTACACGTCCTCATTAATAGTAACCCCAACCTTATGTTGAAACCATCACTCCAAAAATTGGCGGACCCTAGATATACCCCGTTATATACCCACATTATATACCCACAATTATATACCCACGATATATAACCCCGTTATATACCCAACGTTATATACCCACGTTATAATCCCACATTTATACCCCACTTAGATACCCACGATATATACCCCCTTATATACCCACGATATTACCCACTATCTATACCCACATATATACCCCCCTATATATACCCACGTTATATACCCACGTATTATCCCCACTTTATATACCCACGATATAATAACCACGTTATATACCCACGATATAACCCACCGATAGATACCCACGTTATATACCCCACCTTATATACCCACATTATATACCCTACGATATATACCCCACGATATATACCCACGTTATATACCCAGATATAATACCCAACGATATATAACCCACGAGATATACCCGCAATATATAACCACGTTATTACACCACGTTATATACCCACGTTATATACCCACGTTAATACCACGTTAGAATCCTCACGTTTATATACCCCATTATATACCCACGATATATACCCACGATATATACCCACGGTCGATCCACACCCCCAACGTATATCCCACGTTATAGACCCACGTTATATCCCACGTTATATACCCACGATATTCCCCACAATATATACCCACTTATATACCCACGTTATATACCCACTTAATACTCCCGTTATATCCAAAAAAAAAAAAAAAAAAAAAAAAAACCGTTTATATAACCCACCGTTATATACCACGATATATACCCACGATATATTACCCACGTATATACCCACAATAAATATATACCCACATTATATACCCACATTAATACCACCCATAATGTATAAATATTACGCCTACCATATTTCTGTCTAACAGTTTATATAGTAACATAGTATTGGAAAGGTTTTATACAACATCTTCAACCTTTATACCCTATACCCTACCCATAATGTCTGTCTAACATGGATATAAGTCCTTTAACACCTCCAACACATGTTAGTAATTAACTGTTATACAGACTATTATGGGTAGGATATATCAAAGTTTTACTAGATGGACGTAGGTCTTTATATTAACATCCAAATACTATGTTACTATGTAACTGTTATACAGACATTATGTAGGGGTTAAAGGTTGGACTAGACGACGTATGTCTTTAGACAACCTCCAATACTATGTTACATGTAACTGGTTAGACAGACATTATGTAGGGTTAACAGGTTGGACATATGTCTTTATACAACTAACTCCACTACTATGTTTACTATGTTAACTGTTATACAGACATTATGGGTAGGGTATAAAGGTTGGACTAGATGCGTATGTCTCAGACAACCTCAATACTATGTTACTATGTAACTGTTTATAATACTACATTAGTGTGGGTAGGTATAAAGGTTGGACTAGATGGACGTATGTCTTTATACACCGTCCAATACTATTGTTACTATGTAACTGTTTATACAGACATTATGGGTAGTGTATAAGGTTGGACAGATGGCGTATGTTTTTCTTTCTAACAATTTCCAATACTATGTTCTATGTAACTGTTTATAACAGAATTATGGGTAGGGTATAAGGTTGGCTAGATGGACGTATGTCCTTTAATACAACCTCCAATACTATGTTACCATGTAACTGTTATACAGACATTATGGATAGGGTATAAAGGTTGGACTAGTGGACGTATGTCTTTACAACCCCAAACTATGTTACTATGTAACTGTTATAACAGACATTATGGGTAGGGTATAATGGTTGGACTCGATGGACGTATGATACTCTGTAACTTCCAATACTATGTTACTACATAACAGCCTATTTGGTGGTTCAGTGTTTTACATTGATTACTTGCAGTGCTCATTCTGCGTTTGAAATGCACACGCGGTTACTTTGCAACAAGTTTGGTTTTTTTCTTTTCCTGGACTTGTGTGGGTTTTGTATTCCAAGTTCATAACGACAAGGTTGTGTGTGACTAGAGAACCAAGACTGTAATCTAGCAGGCTTGATGGGAATAATACTTTATTTTTAACATTGCTGTGATTTGGTGCTAGCTTTGGTGAGTTTGGACTGCTCATTGGGATTCTCCTGTGCTAAGCGAAGGGGAAGGGAAGTGAAAGTGCCGTCGACTTTCTGTAGTGAAAGATTATATGCTTTTAAACGGAATAGCTTCAATATAGCAATTGAATAAATAACAAGGGAACCGTCTTTTAATTAAGAGTGGTTCTAGGATGGAATTGTCCCTTTAAAGCAGGTATTCAGAAATTGCTTTTATTTTCTATCAAGTTCACTCCGCTTTATTTATAATAACTCCAAGAGTCCGGGGATGTGATCGTGGGTAGCTGATGTGTTTTGGGAGGTTGACAGAGAATTGACTTTTTTTCAACTTAAAATAACAATGTAACCATGGTTTTCCTTTGTATTTAAACCCTTTCCCTCTCCCTTCCCCTCTATCTATAGGAACCTACGTCTCTCTCTCTCTCTGTTTGATGGCAGGGGGGGCTAGCGAAGCTTTGGGAAACGTACACGCAGGACTTACTGTCAAAAAACCGTCTTCTCTGTGATGTTGTGTTACTGGTTAATTATTTCAAAACCTGGCGCTGGATAATTATCTCCCGATGAAATGTAAATGAATTCTTTGGTGTTTTGTCCTTTATTAGTTTAAACCAGCTCCCTGGAAAACACAATTTACATTATTACAACCGCATAATTGACTGGTTTTAAAATCCATTACATTGCCAGTGTGGGGATCTATTCCACATTGGGCAACCGGGAGCAAGGGCCCGCAGTGTATCTAATACCCGAGACAACCACCAATCTGGTGCACAGTGACGGGGATTGTCTCGTCTGACACAGATAACTGACATAAAAAAGATCACAAAAACAATTTTCAATCCAAATCCCACTAACAGCCCCCAACATCCATCAATGCAATAGCTTTCATTATTTACTTACAACAAAGAGCTTTAACTACACAGAACATTAAAGGAATCATACAACACATACACACAACACGGTTCCCACTGAAAAGGTAACATAGAAAGTCACATTTTTAGCCACATCCTAATTTAAGACCTCTAACCTGTTAATTATACATTACTATATTGTCCTCCAAGACTCTAATAATGATAACGTTAAACTTTATTTACAGTATAGGGAATTATAAGTCATCCATAAAATAGTCCATAGAACTGTAATAAAGGGTTAATTGATATGTTACAGGTATAACCCTCATTAATAGTATACAATATTACCATAACATCCTTGTTCCTTTCTGTCCTGTATCTAGTTACCTGTGTGTAAGGTCAGTGGGTCAGGTACTTGTGGACCAGTAGGTTAATAAAGGGTTAATTTGGTATGTTACACAAGTCATAACCCTCATTATAGTATCAACAAGATTACCAATATAAATCCTTGTTCCTTTTGTCCGTAACATGTTTACTGTGTTGGAAGGTCAGTGGTCAGTACTGTGGTCATTAGATTAATAAAAAAGGGTTAATTGATATGTTAACAGTATACCCTCATTTAGTTAAACATTATACCATATAAAATCCTTGTTCCTTTCTTACCTGTATACATCGTTACAGTGTTCAGAGTCAGTGGCAGCTACTCCGGACCGTAGATTTATAAAGGGGTTAATTGGATATGTTAGCCGGTAAAAACCCCATTAATAGTTACAACAATATTACCATATAAATCCCTTGTTCCTTCTGTACCTATAATACATAGTTACTGTGTTTAGGTCATTGTCAGTACGGCGGACAGTAGGTTAATAAAGGGTTAATTGGATATGTTACAGGTATAAAACCCTCATTATAGTATAAACAATATTACCCATATAAATCCTTGTTCTTTTGTCCTGTAGACATAGTTACTGTGTGTAAGGTCAGTGGTCAGTACTGTGGATAGTAGATGGAATAAAGGGGTTAATTGATATGTTACAGGTATAACCCTCATTAATAGTATAAAACAATTTACCATATAAATCCTATTCCTTTCTGTCCCTGTATAACTAGTTACTGTGTGTAAGGTCAAGATGGTCAGTACTGTGGATGTAATGTAATGAAGGGTTCATTGATATGTTACGTATGATCCTCATTAGAGTATAACAATATTCCATTACTCCTTGTTCCTTTCTGTCCCTGTATACCATAGTTACGGTGGGTAAGGTCAGTGGTCAGTACTGTGGAACAGTAGTTGTATAAAGGGTTATTGATAATGTTACAGGTATAAACCCTCATTATAGATAAACGTAATTACCATATAAATCCTTTGTTCCTTTCTGTCCCTTATACATAGTTACTGTGTGTAAGGTCAGTGGTCTTACTGTGGACGTAGGTTTTAATATAAGGGGGTTACTTGATATGTTTACACGGGATAACCCTCATTATATTATAAAAGCAATATTACCATATAAATCTGTTCCTTCTCCTGTCCCGTATACATAGTTACTGTGTAAGGTCAGTGGTCAGTACTGTGACAGTATATGGAATAACGGGGTTAATTGATATGTTACAGGTATAACCCTCATTATATATAGTATAAAACAATATTACTCATAGAAAGCCTTGTTCCTATTCTTCACTGTATACATAGTTACTGTGTGTAAGGTCAGTGGTCAGTACTTGGTGGGAACAGTAGATGTAATAAAGGGTTAAATTGATATGTACAGGTATAACCCTCATTATAGTATAACATAGTACATATCATCCTTGTTCATTTCTGTCCCGTCTAACATAGTTACTGTGTGTAAGGTCATTGGTTCAGTTCTGTGGACAGTAAGGTGTAATAACGGGTTAATTGATATGTTCCAGGTATAACCCTCATTAGGTATAACTATATTACCCATATAACTCCTTGTTCCTTTCTGTTCCCTATAATACATATTTTACTGTGTGTAAGGTCGTGGTCAGTACTGTGGACAGTAGATTTAATAAAGGGGTTAATTTGATAATGTTCTGGTATAACCCTCCTATAGTATAAACAAATTATATACCATTAAATCCTTGTTCCTCCTTCTGTCCCTGTATAACATATTACTGTGTGTAAGGTCAGTGGTCCAGTAGATGTATAAAGGGTTATGGATATGTTTACGGTCTATCCCTCATTATGTATAAACGATATTACCATATAAATCCTTGTTCTTTCTGTCCCTTGTATACCTAGTTACTGTGTGTAGGTCAGTGGTCATACTGTGGACAGTTATGTATAAAGGGTTAATTGATATGTTCAGGTATAACCGATTATAGTATAACAATATTCACCGTATAATCCTTGTTCCTGTCTCTCCCTGTATACTCGTTACTGTGTGTAAGGTCAGGTCAGTACTGTGGACAGTAGATGTACTAAAGGGTTAATTGAAATATGTTACGGTATAACCCTCTTATAGTGAATAAACAATATTACCAATATACATCCCTTGTTCCTTTCTGTCCCTGTATACATAGTTACTGTGTGTAAGGTCAAAAAAAGTGGTCAGTCACTGTGGACGTAGATGTAACTAAAGGGTTAATTGGATATGTTTGTGTACCAGTATATCCTCATTATAGTTAGAACAATATTACCATACATATAAATCGCTTGTTCCCTTTTCTGTCCCATGTATACATAGTTACTGGTGTAAGGTCAGTGGTCAGTCCTTGTTGTGACAGTAGATGTAATAAAGGGTTAATTATATGTTACAGGTATAACCCCGCATTATGTATAACAATATCACATATAATCCTGTTCCTTTCTCTCCCTGTCTACATAAGTTACTGGGTGTGTAAGGTCAGTGGTCAGTACTGTGGACAGTAGGTGTAATAAAGGGTTAATGAATAGTTACAGGTATAACCTCTTTAGTAATAACAATATTACCATAAATAAAAATCCTTGTTCCTTTCTGTCCCTGTATACATAGTTAACTGTGTAAGTCAGTTGGTCAGTACTGTGGACCGTAGATGTAATAAAGGGTTAATTGCTATGTTACCGTAAAACCCCCATTATAGTTATACCCAATAACCCATATGAATCCTGTTGCCTGTCTGTCACTGTATACATATTACTGTGGGTTAAGGTCAGTGGTCAGTACTGTTGACAGTAGATTAGATAAAGGGTTAATTGAATATGTTACAAGGTATAACCCCATTATAGTAGGAACAATAATTACCATATAATTCCTTGTTCCTTCTGTCCTCTGTATACCATAGATCTGTGTGTAAGGGTCAGTGGTCCGTACTGTGGGACAGTAGGTGTAATAAAGGGTTAATTGAATGTTTACATTTAACCCCCATTATGGTATAAACTATCTTACCATATAAATCCTTGTTCCCCTTTCTGTCTATATACATATTTACTGTGTGTAAGGTCAGTGGTCATTAACTGGTGGACAGTAGATGTAATAAGGGTTTTAATTTGTGAATGTTACAGGTATAACCCTCATTATAGTATAACAATATTCCCCTATAAACCTTGTTCTTCTGTCCCTGTATACATGTTTTTACTGTGTGTAGGTCAGTGGGTCAGTAGATGTAATAAAGGGTGATGATATGTTACATGTAATAACTCCCTCATTATGTAATAAACAATATTACCATATAAAGCCTTGTTCCTTTCTGTCCCTGTATACAAGTTACTGTGTGTAAAGGTCAGTTGTCCAGTACTGTGTACAGTAGATGTACTAAAGGGTTAATTGATATTTACAGTACATACCCGCATTATATATA
>JAACNH010001563.1:0-39352 GCA_019447015.1 Hymenochirus boettgeri | reverse complement strand
TGCTATCAGAGTACAGTATATTTAGTATATATGGGTATCACAGTGTATAAACTGGTAATATACACTCTATACTGCTATAACAGTATACTGTACACAATATACCTTTCAGAGTATGTTAAAGTATACTATTTTAAAGCTATTTATTTTATGGGATATAATAGTTTTGTACAGTATATACAAGTTTGCATTGACAGAATCTGCAAATATTATACTGTTTTTCGAAGGTATTTATTTTACATATACAGATGTTAATTGTACAGTGGGAAAAGGTGCTGTATTATACCTAATATACATGCATAGCATGTCAGACAGGGTTCCTGGTATTAAGTGTAAATGGTTATAAACAAGTCTCTACTATCTCTGCGCTACTGACAGAGCATTTGGAGTGTAAGGTGTTCCATAATTATTATTAGTAATAATAATAATAATAAGAATAAGAATAAGAATAATAATAATATCTCTCTGTTTATCTCCCCCTATTACTTTATAATAGGTGGGTTATAATTATTATTACTACTACTATAAGGTAATAGGATAAGGTAATAGGTGGGTCATAATTATTATTACTATAAAGTAATAGGTGGGTTATAATTATAATCATTACTATTATAAGGTAATAGGTTGGTTATAATTAACAGTATTACTACTATAAGGTAATAGGTGGGTTATAATTATTATTACTACTATAAGGTAATAGGTGGGCCATAATTATTATTACTACTATAAGGTAATAGGTGGGTTATAATTATTATTACTATAAAGTAATAGGTGGGTTATAATTATAATCATTACTATTATAAGGTAATAGGTGGGTTATAATTATTATAGGTAATAGGTGGGTTATCTTTTTACTATTAGTATTATAAGGTAATAGGTGGGTTATAATTATTATCATTACTATTATAAGGTAATAGGTGGGTTATAATTATTATTACTACTATAAGGTAATAGGTGGGTTATAATTATTATAGGTAATAGGTGGGTTATATTTTTATTATTACTACTATAAGGTAATAGACGGGTTATAATTATTATCATTACTATTATAAGGTAATAGGTGGGTTAAAATCATTATAGGTAATATGTGGGTTATAATTATTATTACTACTATAAGGTAATAGACGGGTTATAATTATTATCATTACTATTATAAGGTAAAATCTATTGGGACCTTTACCTTCTGTTACACTAGAGTTCCTGCAGAGGGCTCTTATAGTTGTAGTTTTACAAGATCTCTAGTCCCCATTTCAGTAGGTCGATGCCCAGAGACGGTTGAATTCCACAACCCACTACTAAAGATTCAACTGAAATCCCCAATGTCAGTGTCAGACTGACCCACAGGGTTACTAGGGAATCCCCTAGGGGACCCACAGTGCATTCACCCAGGAAAAAGGAGAAACATTGTAAGATTTCAATAAACAATAAAGTCAGTAGAGTCAGCAGGAGTAAGACAAATGTGTTAATGAGTGATAATAGATATATCAAATGTTAGGTGGGCCCCTGCCCTCAGATTTCCTGGAGGGCCCCAACACTCCAATCCCATTCCCTGGTTTACTGAATCCTAAATCTTGGAATTCTCCCCCCACACAGAGATGAATCAGTTCCTTGCTCCAGCAGTGAAATGGTCCCTCTATAGAGATGTTGGCTATGACTGACTCCTTTCTTCTTCCAATTACAGATCAGTCACATTGTATCTACTGGGATCCTCTCTCTAATAGGAAATATCTTAATAATGTGGGTGTCTGGCCAATGAGAAACTACTGGATGGTAAAATAACCTCACACAATGTAAAGAGGATTCTAGTCTGTGGTCTCTTATTAGACTGAGTCACCACTGGGTTTCTTATTGGAGTGTAAGATTTCCACAAAAGTCTCTTATTAAAGTGCAAGTTCACCACTGGGGTCTCTTACTAGAGTGTAAGCTCACTATTGGGATATCTTATTAGATTGTAAGTTTACCCCTGGGGTCCCTTATTAGAGTGTAAGCTCACCATTGGAGTCTCTTATTAGAGTGTAAGCTTACCACTGGGGTCTCTTATTAGAGTGAAAGCTTACCACTGAGGTCTCTTATTAGAGTGTAAGTTCCACATTGGGGTCTCATATTAGAGTGTAAGCTCACCACTGGGATCTCATATTAGAGTGTAAGCTCACCACTGGGGTCTATAATTAGAGTGTAATCCTTTCGGTTCTAGGAACATTTCACCTTATTTATCTTCCTGAGATACATTAAACACTTGTTTCTCAGTTGTTCTTTCCTTTTTGGCTACAGAGCTACCTGTTATTAGGGGGGTCCTGGGACATTGAAATTCAGCCTGGGGGTCTGCAATAATAACTCTATACTGATGAGTCTCTGTGATTAGGGGGTTTGTCTCTACATAAGAGGGGTCCTTAGACAAGAGGGGTGTCTCTACATAAGAGATGTGAGTGTTCTAGATAACGGGGGTCTCTAGATAATGGGGGTCTTTACATAATGGGGGTTTCAACATAAGGGAGGCTCTAGAAAGGGGTGTGTGTATATAAGGGGTTGTCTCTACATAGGGGGTCTCTACAAAGGGGGAGTGTCTACATAAGGGGTCTCTATATAAGGGGGTGTCTCTACATAGGGGGTGTCGATACAAAGGGGGTGTCTATATAAGGGGTGTCCCTAGATAAGGGGGTGTCTCTACATAGGAGTGTCTCTATATAAGGGGGTGTCTCTATATAAGGTGGGTGTCTGTACATAGGGGTGTCTTTATACAAGGGGGTGTCTATAAAAGAGGGTCTCTATATAAGGGTGTCTCTATACAAGGGGGTGTCTATACAAGGGAGGTGTCTATATAAGGGGGGTGTCTCTATATAAGGGGGTGTCTGTATATAGGGGTTTGTATATAAGGGGGTGGCTGTATATAGGAGGTCTGTATTTAAGGGGGTGTATGTATATAGGGGTGTCTGTATACGGGGGGTCTGTGTATAGGGGGTTTCTGTATACAGGAGGTCTGTACATAGGGGGTCTCTATATAAGGGGGTGTCTCTATATAAGGGGGTGTCTATATAAGGGGGTGTCTATATAAGGTGGGTGTCTCGATATAAGGGGGTTATCTATATATGGGGTTTGTCTATACAAGGGGGTGTCTCTATATAAGGGGGTGTCTATATAAGGGGTCATATAAGGGGGTGTCTATATAAGGGGGGTTGTTTATAGGGGTCTGTATATAAGGGGCTGTCTATATAAGGGGACTGTGTATAGTGGGTCTGTATATAAGTGGGTCTGTATATAAGGGGTGTCTCTATATATGGGGGTGTCTGTATATAAGCGGGTGTCTGTATATAAGGGGGTGTCTATATAAGGGTGTTGTCTCTATATAAGGAAGGGGGTCTTTAATGTAAGGGGGTTTATTTATAGCTGTCTGTATATAGGGGGTCTGTATATAAGGGGGTGTATATATAAGGGGGCTGTGTATAGTGGGTCTGTATATAAAGGGGTGTCTATATAAGGGGTGTCTATATAAGGGGTGTCTCATATAGGGGTGTCTCATATATGGGGATATCTGTATTATAATGGGGTTTCTCATATGGTAAGGGGTTGTCTCTATGTAAGGGGGGGGGGTCGCTATATCTGGTGTTTTTTTGTCTCTATATAAAGGGGGGTGTCTCTCTATGAAGGGTGTCATCTCTCATAAGGGGATGTCTATGTACGGGGGGGTCTCTATAATAAAGGGGGCTCTATATAAGGGGGCTCTATATAAGGGGGTGTCTATGTAAGGGGGTCTCTATCTAATGGGGGTTTCTGTAGATGGGGGTTCTCCTATATTAGGGGTGCTATATAAGGGAGGTGTCTATGTAAGGGTGTCCTCTATAATAAGGGGGGTTTTCTGTAGATGGGGGTGGTTTCTATATAAGGGGGCTCTATATAAGGGGGTGTCTATTTAAGGGGGTCTCTATATAAGGGGGTGTCTATGTAAGGGGGTCCTATGATAAGGGGGCTCTATATAAGGGGGCTCTATATAAGGAGGGGGTGTCCTATGTAAAGGGGGTCTCTATATAATTAGGGGGGTTTTCTGTAGATTGGGGTGTCTCTAATAATGGGGGCTCTATATAAGGGGTGTCTATGTAGGGGGTCTCTATATAAGGAGGGGGGGGTTTTTTTTTCTGTAGATGGGTGTCTCTATATAAGGGGGCTCTATATAAGAAGGGGGTGTCCTATTTAAGTGGGCTCCTCTATTAAGGGGTGTCTATAGGGGTCCCTTATAAAGGGGGCTCTATATAATGGGGTGTCTATGTAGGGGGGTGTCTCGTGAAGGGGGTCTCTATTAAGGGGGGTCTGTAGAAGATGGGGGTGTCTCTAGATAAGGGGGCTCTATATAGGGGTGTCTATGTAAGGGTTCTCTTTAAGGGGGCTCTATATACGGGGTGTTCTATGTTAAGGGGTCTCTATATAAGGGGTGTCCTAATGGTAAGGCGTGGTCTCTATATTAAGGTGGTGTCTATTAAGGGGGTCTCCTATTATAAGGGGGCTCTATATAAAGAAGGGGGGGTCTTATAAGGGGGTCTTCTATATAAGGGGGGTTCTATGAGAGGGTCGTCTCTAGTATAAGGGGGCTCGATATAAGGGGTGTCTCATATAACCGGGGTTAGATGGGTGCTATTTAGGGTATCTTATATAATGGGGGTTTTGTAGATGGGGGTGTTCGTCTCTATGATAGGGGGGCTCTATATAAGGAGGTATTAGTATAAGGGCTCCTGTAGATTGGGGGTGTCTATATAAGGGGCGGGTTTCTGTAGATGGGGGTGGTTCTTATGGACTTCCCATGTGACCCTGTGGGTTTATCCGGGCCCATGTAACAGCACCCCAGTCCCCCTCCTAACCGTACACTCCTTGTCCCCAGCTCTGCGGGACTGATGTGAGAGAGGGAAATCCCACACAATATTCCATTCGAACCGATCCCCGGGGCTTGTGGGTAACCGATCCCTCCAGTCCTGTGTCCCCTGGAGTTGCAGATTCAGATTGTGAGCTTGTTTACATACATGGTCAATGTATCCCCAACTGTCTCTTTCCCAGATGTTGCAGGATTGTTTACTTTGAAAAACATGTATCCCAAATTCCATCCCAGTTTTTTTGTGTTGCCAGCATATATTGTTACCACAATGATCCAAGTCTCTTTCCCAGCTATTGTTTTGAGATTCAGGGGAAGGATTTGGTTTTTTACAATGTATCCAATTCTTTCCCAGCTGTGCCAGCAGATTGTTTTACAATTGTATCCAATGTCCACCCCAGTTGTGCAGGGGTGTTACTGTTACATGTATCCAAGTCTTTCCCAGCTGTTGCAGGCAGATTGTAACAAAGTATCCAACGGTCTTTCCCAGCGTGGCAGATTGTTACAGCCAGTATCCAAGTCCTTCCAGCTGTAGCAGATTCGTGTACATATGTACCTCCAAGTCTTCAGCAACTGCCAAGATTGCTACAAATGACAAAGTTTCGCACCAGACTGTGCAGATTGTTACAATGTATCCAAGTTACCATCCAGCACTTGCAGATTGATTGACAATGTATCCAAGTTCTCACCCGCTGGGTTCTGCAGATTGTTACAATGTATCAAAGTTCTCCCCCGCTGTTGCCGATTGTACAATGTTAGCCACGTTTCTCCCCCGGCGTGCAGATTGTAACAATGTATCCAAGTCTTTCCCAGCTGTGCAGATTGTTACAATGTATCCAAGTCTTTCCCAGCTGTGCAGATTGTTACAATGTATCCAATTCCATCCCAGTTGTGCAGGTTGTTACAATGTATCCAAGTCTTTCCCAGCTGTGCAGATTGTTACAAAGTATCCAAGTCTTTCCCAGCTGTGCAGATTGTTACAATGTATCCAAGTCCTTCCCAGCTGTGCAGATTGTTACAATGTATCCAAGTTCATTCCAGCACTGCAGATTGCTACAATGTATCCAAGTTCTCCCCAGCTGTGCAGATTGTTACAATGTATCCAAGTTCATCCCAGCACTGCAGATTGTTACAATGTATCCAAGTTCTCCCCAGCTGTGCAGATTGTTACAATGTATCAAAGTTCTCCCCCAGCTGTGCCGATTGTTACAATGTATCCAAGTTCTCCCCCGGCTGTGCAGATTGTTACAATGTATCCAAGTCCTTCCCAGCTGTGCAGATTGTTACAATGTATCCAAGTCCTTCCCAACTGTTCAGATTGTTACATTGTATCCAGTTTCCCGCAGACAGAGACAGCAGGTCCGGCTGGTTCTTTCCTTTCTGTCCGTCTCCTTCCTTCGCTTCTTCCCCAGTTGATATGAAATTCCAGGGACCAATGAGATGATTTGAGTTCCATGTGAATCCACCTCCTGACCGAACCTCTTCCCTCCCACAGGACCAATTAGATCCCGGGGATGGAGCTGGAGGACCCGGACTCTCTCCTCCTTGTTCAGACCCTTCACCCTCCTTCTTCATTGCTGCAGGAGCCTCAGGGAGAGACACGGAGCCTGAGATCCTCCAGAGACCGGGGATCAGACCCGGAGATGACCCAGTGTGAACCAATATGACCAGGGAGAGGAGTCTACTGGGCTATGGAGGATGTCAGTCTGTCTGTCTATATCTGTCTCTCTATATCTGTCTCTCTCTGTCTATATCTGTCTCTCTGCATCTCTGTCTGTCTATATCTGTCTCTCTGTATCTCTCTCTGTCTATATCTGTCTTTCTCTGTCTGTCTATATCTGTCTCTCTGCATGTCTGTCTGTCTATATCTGTCTCTCTGCATGTCTGTCTGTCTATATCTGTCTCTCTGCATGTCTGTCTGTCTATATCTGTCTCTCTATATCTCTCTCTGTCTATATCTGTCTTTCTCTGTCTCTCTGCCTGTGTCTCTCTATATCCGTCTATATGTTTCTCTATATCTGTCTACCTCTGTCTGTCTATACCTGTCTGTCTCTTTATATCTGTCTCTCTGCATGTCTGTCTGTCTATATCTCTCTCTCTATATCTCTATCTGTCTTTCTCTGTCTGTCTATGTCTGTCTCTCTGCCTGTGTCTCTCTATATCTGTCTATATGTTTCTCTATATCTGTCTACCTCTGTCTGTCTATACCTGGTATGCATACACTTTGGATGTGGCTACTACTGCTTGGTAAATGTATGTATACACTTTGGATGTGGCTACTACTGCTTGGTAAATGTTTGCATACACTTTGGATGTGGCTACTACAGTTACCATAGTTTATTGTTGGCTCTATATCTCACAAGATAGATTCACAGAGATCAGTATTAATGGTCCTGTAATTATGAGAAATAGACTTTTATTTTCAAGTTATTATTATGGGAGGGTTATCGAACAATACATTTGTGGGGTTACTGAAATCAAAGGCTACATTCGAGGGTTATCGAACAATACATTTGTGGTTTGTTTCGTTTCCGAACTCCAGTGAAAGTTCGGAAGTTCAGAAATAAAACCATTAAAGTCAATGGGGGGAAATAGTTTGAAAAGTTTGGATAAATTACAGTTACTTATTGTAACTTATTGGCCAATTTGAGGGTTACCAAACGATAAATTTGAGAGTTACCTAAAGATACATTAGAGGGTTACAGAAATCGACCGCTACATTCGAGGTTTACAAAAATCAAACATTACATCAAAATGTTACCGAACAATACACTTGAGAGTTACCAAAACCGACCACTACATTTGAGGGTTACCAAAAGCAACCGATACATTCGAGGGTTACCACACAATAAATTTGAGGGTTACAGGACAATAAATTTGAGGGTTTACTGAAATCAAAGGCTACATTCGAGGGTTACCGAACAATACATTTGTGGGTTTGCTGAAATCAGAGGCTACATTCGAGGGTTACCGAACAATACATTTGTGGGTTACTGAATCAAAGGCTACATTCGAGGGTTACCGAACAATACATTTGTGGGGTTTACTGAATCAAAGGCTACATTCGAGGGTTACCGAACAATACATTTGTTGGGTTTACTGAAATCAGAGGCTACATTCGAGGGTTACCGAACAATACATTTGTGGTTTACTGAAATCAGAGGCTACATTCGAGGGTTACCGAACAATACATTTGTGGGGTTACTGAAATCAAAGGCTACCATTCGAGGGTTACCGAACAATACATTTGTGGTTTACTGAAATCAGAGGCTACATTCGAGGTTACCGAACAATACTTTGTGGGGTTACTGAAATCAGAGGCTACCTTCGAGGGTTACCGAACAATACATTTGTGGTTCCGGAAATCAAGGCTACATTCGAGGGTTACCGAACAATACATTTGTGGGTTTACTGAAATCAGAGGCTCATTCAGGGTTACCGAACAATACATTTGTGGGTTTACTGAAATCAAAGGCTACATTCGAGGGTTTACCGAACAATACATTTGTGGGTTTACTGAAATCAGAGCTACATTCGAGGGTTACCGAACAATACATTTGTGGGTTTACTGAAATCAAGGCTACATTCGAGGGTTACCAACAATACATTTGTGGGTTTACTGAAATCAAGGCTACATTCGAGGGTTCCGAACAATACATTTGTGGGTTTACTGAAATCAAAGGCTACATTCGAGGGTTACCGAACATACATTTGTGGGTTTCTGAAATCAAAGGCTACATTCGAGGGTTACCGAACAATACATTTGTGGGGTTACTGAAATCAAAGGCTACATTCGAGGGTTACCGAACAATACATTTGTGGGTTTACTGAATCAAAGGCTACATTCGAGGGTTACCGAACAATACATTGTGGGGTTACTGAAATCAAAGGCTACATTCGAGGGTTACCGAACATACATTTTGGGGGTTTACTGAAATCAAAGGCTACATCGAGGTTACCGAACAATACATTTGTGGGTTTACTGAAATCAAAGGCTACATTCGAGGGTTACCGAACAATACATTTGTGGGTTTACTGAAATCAAAGGCTACATTCGAGGTTACCGAACATACATTTGTGGGGTTACTGAAATCAAAGGCTACATTCGAGGGTTTTGAACAATACATTTGTGGGTTTACTGAAATCAAAGGCTACATTCGAGGGTTATCGAACAATACATTTGTGGGTTTACTGAAATCAAAGGCTACATCGAGGGTTACCGAACAATACATTTGTGGGGTTACTGAAATCAATGCTACATTCGAGGGTTATCGAACAATACATTTGGGGGTTACTGAAATCAAAGGCTACTTTGAGGGTTATCGAACAATCATTTGTGGGTTACTGAAATCAAAGGCTACATTCGAGGGTTTATCGAACAATACATTTGTGGGGTTACTGAAATCAAAGGCTACATTCGAGGGTTAGCGAACAATACATTTGTGGGGTTACTGAAATCAAAGGCTACATTCGAGGGTTATCGACAATACATTTGTGGGTTACTGAAATCAAAGGCTACATTCGAGGGTTATTGAACAATACATTGTGGGGTTACTGAAATCAAAGGCTACATTCGAGGGTTATCGAACATACATTTGTGGGGTACTGAAATCAAGGCTACATTCGAGGGTTAATGATTCAAGAATTTGATAATTATCTATTTTTTCGATATTATTGAAAATAAGTCCAAATTAGACGAACGCCGCACTAGTTCAGAGTTTGGATCGTTCGATTTTGTCCAAACTCATAAAGTTTACCCCGAACTTGGGTTCAAGTTCAGGTCCATCACACAGTTTACCTGCTGCCTCCTCTTTGAGCAGAGGAGGAAGCAGATACTTTTGCCAAAAAATAAACTTATCATTAAATATCTGGTTACAAATCATGTAACAAACTGGTAAACATAACAGTTGGGGTTGCAGCAGATAACTGAGAAGTCACCCATTTTTTTTTGTTTTAAGGAAGAACATGCCCTTTAATTCACTGCTCTGCTTATTTCATAAAAGTTTGGATTTTAGAGGAGAAAAAAAACTATGATAAACCCATATGATTGGATAATTGATTTATTGTAGAATATAGGATGAGATGGTCTGTACCGCCTGATCTGATATTTCAGCAGTTCGGATGGAACTTAGCTTAATGTTCCATCATTTTAGTTTTCACAATTGGTGGAGGATTCTCGTGAGATGTCGCTTTGATCTGAAAAATGAGTTCAAAGGAAACATCTCTATGCACAAAAAAACTTATTTTTACCTTTTATCCTATTGAAAGGGAGGTTCTGTGTAATCCTCATAAGAAGCTCCATTTAAGATCAAGAGCTACTTGAAGAAGGGGAACAATGTCCAGCTATTGAACACTACTGGAAAATGAGATATTGTGGAGACAGAATGAACAATCTCCTTTTGGGGGAATTTAAGTGGATCAGGGAATTGGATAGAAAGTGGCCCTGTACGAGTGTGAGATTATTAACTGCAGTTTGTCACTCGTTATCCAGCTAAGGCTTATACACATGTGCAACATATGTTCTTATATTCAACGCATGAAACATGAAATAAACCATATGGTGAGTCCGTGTTGTTAATTATCAAGTCTGCTGTCCTTCCAGAAGTTTTTCTACTTGAATGCATTTGTAATTTGTGGGTTTTTTTGTTGAAAATACAGTGAACTGGGTGTAGAGTAAACCTAGCGAGAGAGGAATAGAGAGATAGGAACAGAGGAAATATGCTTGTGAAGGTTCTCATTCATCCAGGTCATGGTATATCTGTTGTATTCATTAGATCAACTGGACATGAAATGTAGTTCTTGAGACGTTTCGCTAGTCATCCGACTGGCTTTCTCATTCGATGACTTGTACAAAATCTGTGGCAATTATGTACCCTGGAAATCCCAATTAGCATATCACAGCAGGTGTTAGGGCGTGTTAGATAGTGGCTAATTCTATAACCTCTTAGCCATATCTATCACGCCCTTACACCTGGCTGTGATATGCTAATTGGATTTTCCGGGTACATAATTGCCACAGATTCTTGTACAGTCATTCTGAATTGAGAAAGCCAGTCGGATGACTAGCGAAACGTCTTCAAGACTACATTTCATGTCCAGTTGATCTAATTGAATACAACGATGAACAGAGAGAAATGCTTTTTCACGGTCCTTAAAGGCAACTGCAGAAAAGAGGCCAAAACTGTTACTGACATTGCAACAGTACCTGGTCTAGCTTGGCGACCTTGCTGTAGCACATAACACTGCATCTGGAGATACGATATACATTCTTTATAGCACGGACAAACAAAAACAATCACCATGTACAAGTAGATTTTCCAATACTGTCCTTCAGCTATCGGATGCCTCCTTCACACCAGTAGAAATCAGGTAAATCTGACCCAAGGCAATCAAAATTGTGGTAGAATAGATTTATTATACAAGGCACCCAATATGTAGGGACCAATGGAGCTGTGTCAGGTAGGATTCCCCTATTCCTCCATCATCCACCATGTATGAAATGTTGAGCCATATTTATAAAAGACGACAATTTGTGTAAACTTTTCTAGCTTCCTGTGGGGTAAATACGTTAAACTCATGGAGAGGACCCAGGGTTTAAGCCCCTGGGTACCTTTTAAATACCCCATTATCTTTTTGGACAGTACAATTGCCCTTTAATCAATTTACCCTATGAATTTGAGGTGGAAGCTTTAAACCTTGGCAGCCAAGTGATTATAGGGAAACCACAGACCTACACAGAGTCTATAGTGTGTATTTTCAGACTCAACACTTACGTTGACCCACATCGGTACACTCTGTAATTCCACAGCTTGTTCTTCTGCCGCTTCTTCTCAAGTAGGAGATAATTTTGACCTTTCGGAGACCTGGTAACTTTGGAACTGTAGGAACAAAAAATCCAACTTGAAGATGATACTCAGTTTTATTGGAAAGAGAGAGAATATCTCACACCTTAAAGGCATCTATAGTGAAAAAAAACACATTGCCCCTTTGCAAAGTTAAATTCATGTACTCTGTGCTGCCTTAATCCTATATCTGTCACTGACTCTGTTTAAACCACGGTGTCAGATCTATGTGCAGCATTCCCCCCTTCTCCTCCCCTCTGTTACCTCCTCCATGTCTCAGCTCCGGCTAACCGACAAGCTTTTTATGTGCAGTAGGATAATTCAACATACTGAAAAACACCCCCACGCACAGTGGCCAATAGAAAGTAAGCTGTCCCTGAGACACGAAGAAGAGATCATGTACAGTTTACAATCTCTCACTTTGTGACCCATCATCAATCAGTGAAAGCTATTAAGAAGGGGGTCAAGTGCAGCCTTATATCTAACATCAAACCTACCTTTCTCTCCCCTGCTAATGCTGTATCTCTATGTTTTATACAGAGCAGGAGGGGGGATCAAGTCACAGGGATTTGATTGACAGTCCAAGTAGAAGTGAGAGGAATCAATCACTATTCTTCTAACTGGTGTATCTCAGGACAGAGAGGGAATCTGAAAAAAGTGAAGACACTCTGGGGTTTGTAGGGAATTATAGAACACATGGAAAGAAAGAAAAAAAAGTTCATTTCCCACTATAGATGCCCTTTAAGAACACAAATCCCATCCAATATTTCTCCTACTATCAATTTTAATGACTTAGCCCTAAAGACCTAGCTTTGTTCTTCAAGCACTAATTGCTTCACCACGATTGGTATATAAAGAAATACGTTTGGTTGAACATATTTTATTTTTTTATGCAAGATGCAGAGGGGAAAAAAAATATTTTTCACTAACTCATCAAGTTCTGATGGAGGAAACAGCATTTTCTTATCACACAGAATTCTGTTGACCTTTGGTATGAGTTTTGTAATTCATTATTTCATCACGAAACAAAAAGTCACGATGATTCCTCTGAATGTGACAATGTGAAAAAGAAGTGACCCAGCCATCAAGTTTTTTTTTAGTCTTAATAGGCAGCGTGAAAAGACATTGCTTGTCCCCTGACCTTTTCCACTTGCCAGGGTGCAAGAATTGACTTAGTTTGTGTTAGTAACAAGATGAATCATGGAAAAGTTTTAACGTATGATGTAAAAAGGGCGATGTAGGTTTAATTTCATCTTAGGGTGGATGATTTTAATAACATTCGCTGTAATATCATACGTCTTTCCCTATTCCTCACAGATGTCTAATGTCCAGATATTTATGATGTTTATATAGTTCTGACTTTTTCAAATTTCCAACGCAGTCCCTCCATAGACTTTTCATTATTTGCTATAGGTCATCACCACCTTGTGTAAGGAGCTTAATTAAGATACAAACAAGACACGCGAACATAAAAATTAAGATATTATATTTAAAGGACAACTAAAGCCTCAGAACATCATTGAATTAGAAGGCAGATCTCCTTGGTATAAAGTGGTATAAAGCAGTAATCATTGTCTCACCTCTCATTTTATTATGGTTGTTGAGAATGTAACTTTCTAACATGAGGTTTTGTGTTTTATTTCCCAGTGTTCCAGTATCACACAGTGTGGTCACTGACTTTTTTGTTCTTTACGATGCTCAGTCCTAAGATACTGCAGGAACTTGTTATATTGGTCACACCCACTAGTAGCCTCTAGCCAATCCTTTTACAGAAGAGAATAGGAAAAGGAGCATGTGACTGAGATCAGGGGTGTGGCCAGTCACTGTACATACACACAGTTATTTCATCCAGTTGTAACATTTACTTTAATGCTATTTACTGTATTGCTATTTTACAGTTTATTGGTGTTTTTAGAGGGTTATGTTCAGATTCTGGGTGTAAAAATTTGGGTTAGTTCTCCTTTAAGTAGAAATATATATATAAAAAAACTATAGGTGTTCGGACACACAATGACACATTCTAAATATCACAGTAAATAGGAAAATTAAGTGTTGTAGAATTACGTTTTTTTTATGTCTCTTTCACCCGTTCAAATCTGGTAATATAAGACAAATCCAACTTTATTTTTTTAAGTTACTAAGGACAGAGATGTTCGAAACTGTTGAGCTTTTGTTCCGTTTTTGAATTTTTGAAATTTCGGAAAGTTCGAAAATTTAAAATTCGAGTTTCGACTTCGAAAATCGTCTACTTTCGATTTTCGATTTACAAAAACCGTCTACTTTCGATTTTCGATTTACAAAAAACCGTCTACTTTCGTTTCGCAAATCGAATAGTTTCGATTTTCGATAAAGATTGAAATTATCGAAAAATCCGGGTTCCGTGAAATTCGGGAGTTCTGAAAGTTTCGTCTGGACTTCGAAACCCTCAGATTCGATTCAAACCGGGTTCTATTGGAACCCACGTACATCTCTACTAAGGACATTGCACTAGTTTTTAAAGCATTTGGATGAGCGTTGAACTGAGATAGGGAGCAATGTCTCTAATTACTGGGTCCTGTTGAATTTGAATATTATATAGCTGGAAACCATAATAAACCAGAAAGACATACCCTTCTTCTGCAGGTAATGATGTACAGAACCCTATTAGAAAATATTGCATTATTACTAATTAATAATATGGTGGAAGGTAAAATCACCATAAACTGGTGGGAGTTGTAGAACGGCAAGTCAAAGTGAATGGATTGGCAAGATACAACTTATTACAGGATTTCAATGTTAATCTATTGGCTTTCCATTAAGAAATGGATTTGGGATAATGATATGAGGGAAATAATTCCAAAAGAGGAATAATAGTTGGAAAGCTGAGTAAAAGGTGTAAAGAAGGAGATTCTCTCTAGGAAAAGTTTAAATCGAGGCAGAGATGTACATGAGGATTGCCATGGCAGAGGAGGCGATTTTGTTATCGTAGTTTACAAATGGCCCTCAGTTCCTTAGTTAAATACCAGAGCATGGATGTGTTTTAAAAGGGATCTGCTTTTATTTAGCCTTTGGCCGTGACATTACCAGTTCTAACCATAGGTAATGTTTATTCTAATGTTTGGACAATTCTGCAATAGTCAAACATACACATAGAGATTCATTTTTAAAGCACTCCCCTTATAGGAAATTCATATCACGTTTGTGGATCTGGGTGCATTCTGTAGGAGCCATTGTAATGCCTCATCTTCAGTAGGCAGTGCCATTTTGGGCACCAGTCCACAGAAAGGATATAAACGAATTAGAAGAGACGGGAAAATAAACTGAGAAGAGGAATGACCATTTTTGTTATGAAGAGAGGTTATTAAAGAGGCTTTTCCAGGGGTTGATAATCCTTCACAGCTAATAAGCAAAGAGATCTTTTCTCATAGAGGTGAAGACAAGACTAGAGTCTACACCTTTAGACCTAAGGAAAAGCAATTTTAGCGAAAGGTTCTGGGATGATCTGCCTAAAAATATTGTGCCAGCTGAATCTCAAAACACATTCAAAAGAGGTTTAGATGTCTTCTTGGATAGGCCCTATTGCCTTGTATTGGCTTAAAACACAAAAAAACTGGTGACTTGTCAGTCATCTGCCCACAAACCCAACGGCTATTTCTCACAGTTTATTGGATGTATTTAATGATACGGTCTATTCCTTTATGGTATCTGCCTCTTCCCTCTGCTCAATGAGCTTTTTGTAAGCTTCAGCAGAGGAGGCAGCAGGTCAAACAGCAGTCAATCATTGGTTTGTGATGTCAGCAGTATGTTTGTAGACTAGAATTCTATTTTTGTATGTATTATATTTTTGGTTTCTAGTTGTACTTTATAATGGATGGACAACAGCCCATTTTCTATATATTGTGTTTTACATTGAAGGTTTGACCAAGCCTTCTGGGTAATTGTACTCCACCCAGAGTTAGGTCATGTGCTCGTTTGAGCAAAGTACTTTAAACTAGAGAGTCAGCTTCAAGCATCCAGGCCACACAGGAGAAGCTGTCAGCTCATGTAGCCAAAAGGCAAGTACCAGTAGGTTAGGACCCAGTTAAAGAAAGTAACCTTGATGTGGTGACTGGGCTTAAAATAATTTGGCCAATTTATTGAACTAATTGCTTTTATTTATCCAGGGTTTAGCAGGCTGTTTGTAGTAGACACCTTATGGAGGTAGCCAATATACAATTAGAGTTGTGTGTGCACTAGAATTCTGTTTTTTGTATGTGATGTCAGCAGTCACAGCCTTAATTGACAGCATGGAGGGAGGAGCCAGCTTACTCTGCCAGAATGGGGACAATAATTATCCTTAAATATCTGTTAGTAATACAGGTAATAAAGTGCAGAATATATTACTTGGGATTGGGCACAGGTAACTGACAAATGACCTTTTTTTTTTAAGGGTGAACATTTCCTCTAACTCTAATTTGAAATGAAATGGCATGCTTTCAATGCTGAATATTGCAAAGAAACCATAACACAGATGGATTTTATGGGGTCTTTAGTAGTTTTATTTTGTGGGGAGCAATGATTATACCTTCCAGATTGGACATGGGTGGGACATGGACAATCAACACTAGGTGATGTTTATCCCCCCTCCTTTACTTTTGAGGCTGCGTTATGTCATTACAATATTAAGCTAAATGGTGGGTGTTAAACGGTATACAAGACCTCTTAAAATGGAGAAGAGGTGATAGACATTTGCGAGCAAAGTATTTGCATTTGCTAATTGGAAATTGCTTTGACATTAAAGTAATGAATTAACCAGGTGCACATTTTTATACTGCAATCAATTGACGCTTCCAATCTAACTTGTTAAGAAACTGCCATTCAGACCTTTTTATTTTTACCACGTTAATAGAAAGAAGAAAAAAACGAAGAAGCAGCGCGTCGCTGGCTTGGAAATCTGAATGGTGGTTGATTACTGGATATGGGGAATCTGAACTTCGGCCTTTGAAACATTGGAGCATATTTACAAAGTTGATTTTACTGCTCTGGAAATAATACGGTTGGTTCTGATTGGTCGGTAAATATTCCGATGTCAAAAAACTGCCCACTCTCTAATCAAGTTGCCATTTAATGATCATGGTAAAGTAAATAAGAATGTTGGAATTTACTGAAACCTTAACTCTACGAGGTTTGTTTTATGTAAGTACAATTATTTGCCTTTGTTTTTACTTGGCAACAACCAATCAAATTTCGTCTAACTGCAGTATACTATTGAAAAGCTTACATCTGGTTGGTTGCTGCCATTTCAGACCACAGCCAAACATAAAGGTTCATACACACTCGACTTCCATCAGATCTCTGAGCCCCGAACAACCCCCGATCAGGACTTGCAACCCGTGACGAACGGCCGTTTTGGCTGAAAGTCGCCTGTGTGATGCATTCGGTTGGGTGTCGTTCGCCCTTCCGCCAGATGGATCAGCGAATGAGCCCTGACCAACACATCCACATGCACGACTATTGGCCGAAACGGATGTTTGACATGGGTGGTATTTCTATGTATTTCCTACTGTTATCTATAGATGGACTTAGAACAGAACCCGATTCGATCCAAACTGTCATAGATCAGACGATTTGAAGTATTCTAATTTATAAACTACGAACTAGTTCGGTTTTTCCGAATTCGCGGACGTATTTTCGATAATTATCAGAAATTCGATAATTAGCAATTTATGTACCGTTTGCTAAGCCTCGACTTTGACCATAACCTTCGAATGTGGCTATCGGTCGATATCCCTCAATTTTTCCATTGTTGTTAAGAATAACAGGTAAACTTGTAATAGTTTTCCACTATCTGTTTAAAAAAGGGATAATTTGACCTTGTGTGATGTATTATTAACCAATATTTAAGGATATTATTTCCTTATTTCTGACAGAGTAAACTGGCTCCTCCCTCCATGTCATCAATCAAGGATGTGACTGCTGACATCACAACCAATGATTGACTGCTGTTTCCACTGCTGTCCCCTCTGCACATGCTCCAAGCTTATAGGGCAGAGGAAGGAGGCGGATACCTTTGCCAAAAAGAAATAGAACTAATCATTAAATATCTGGTTACAAATAGATGTCCGAAGTGCTAAAATCCGTTCCGCCTGTGGATTCGTGGATTTTTGGAAAAATCCAAAATCTGAAAATCCACGTAAAAACCCATTAAGTCAATGGGAGAAAAAAATCTGCACAAATCCGCCTAAATATAAGGTAAAACAGCAATGGTAACTTACTGTACGTGACTCTGGGACCTGGGAAATGGTCTGGGCAACACGTACAATACCCAGAACTAAAAAAAAAAACTTTCCTCACGATCGCTCTTTTTTTCGAGCTTCCGCATTCTATTTTCAAGCTGCGTTTGATATTTTCTAGGAATTTTCGAGTTTTCATACAGTAACTTATTGTAAATGGCTCTGGGACCTCAGAATGGTCTTGGGAACAGACCAATCTGATTGTAACCATTCTGATTGAAAAAGAATCTTATTGGTTAGTATACCAATCAGATTCTTTCTAAAATAATTTAATGTATCCAATCAGAATTGCTTACAAATAAAGGTGAAGTTTTAAAACCCTAAAGCTTGAAGCCTGTTATTTGCAGTGTATATGTTCTCAAGGACTGCGGCACACCGTGCTGAAAGGCCACTGACGGAGCTCCGCTAATGGAGGGGGTAGATGAATGCTCCCCTTAGTATATTTTCTGTATAGGTTTGGAGCGCTAAGTTCTGGGAACATGAATTTCAACTTTCGATAATTATCGAAAATTCAATAATAATTAAAAGTTCGGAAGTTCAAAATCCGGAATAGTTCAGGTCTATTCAAACTGTTAAGCTCATGTTCAAGTTTGGGTCTAGTCCATCTTTGGTCATGAACTTCCTACTGTGCTTCTTCAAAATCCCCCCCCCCCTTAACAGTCCTGCGCTTGCCACTGGATTTAGAGCATTGCAATGGGCAAAAGGAACGTACAGCACCAGAAGTGCACTATAATGGAGGGGCTACATAGCACTGGCTGGCACATAATTCTGACATCCATATCACTGTCTTGGTCCTCCAGAATTGGTTTGTTATTACCGAACGTTCCGCGTAAATTTACTGCTGCAGTTGTACATTATCGATAATGCACTGTATCGCTAAACTGCAATACTGTCAGAGTTATTCAATAAAAGTTCTTATCGTTTAAAATGGTGCTAATATTGCCCCAACCAATCAGATGTAGCTTACAAATGTTAAATAACATCTGATTGGTTGGGGCAAAATTAGCACCATTTTAAACGATAAGAACTTTTATTGAATAACCCTGTATGTGATTTTAAATAGGGCCAGTAACCTCTATAAGGCCTACACTTAAATTTGTCCAAAAAACTTAGGGGGGGGGGTTGTTTAGTCCTCAAAAGGACTTTTGGGCCCAAATTGTGTGAATACAGGAGTGGTTAACACAATGCTAATCCACCACACAAAATTCACACACAGTAAGCTTAAAAAGCATGGAAAAAAACTCTCCTACACTGTCAGGTCTCCACTAACTCACATTAACACACTGACAAAGTGGCACCTGTCTAGCTGCCTTTTATACCCAGGGGTGGGCACGGGTAAAAATAGCTGCCATTGGTGAGTTTGATACATGAAAATCTTCAAAAATGTTAAAACGTGAGTTCGGAAATCAAAAAAGCCATATTCTGGAAAATCCGCAAGTTCCGCGGACTGGCAGATCTCGGAGATCTGCGTGGAAGGTTTGGTTCCACAATCCGGTCCATCTCTAGTTAGTATGCCAATCAGATTGGTTACAATAGATTAGAATCTGACGGGAAAAGAATGTGATTGGTTGATATACCAATCATATTCTTTCTGAAAATTCTGATTGTAACTAATCAGAATTGGTTGAAATCAGATTAGTTTAGAAAGTTCCCCAGACCATTTCCCAGGCCCTTTACAGCAAGTTACTGTATCATTTTTGCCAAATTTTCGAAAATTCGTTAAAATTCGAATATTCTAGAATATTCGAATTTCTTGAATTTTTCTAAATTTCCTGATTTTTCGAAAATTTTCTAACTAACGCAGTTCGGAAAAAATTAGGAAAGCGTAATTCCATAAAATCTGCGAGATTCGCAATTCCGGATCTCGGAAATCCGCTGCGGATCCGTTTGGATCCGTGAACTGGCCATCTCTAGTTACAAATATATGTATTAAACTGGTAAAAATAGCAGTTGGGTTTTTTGTTTTAAGGGTGGACATGCCCTTTAACTTTGTAATAAAATTAACCTGAAGCATTGTTTGTATTATATTTCTATTACCAATTAGATGAAATGCAGCCATTGGATGAATTTTAAATTATAAACGTGCATTATGTACATTTCACTAAGGTTTAAACTGAATTCGATTTTTATAAACATATTTTTCTAATTAACCTGATACTAAACAACAGTGTGCAAGAGTATAAGACTCATGTAGACTATTGTTGGGAATGTCCTTTATCTGAGGTTGAAGGAAACTGGCAGCGATTCTCCATTATGTACATTTATGGGATTCACACAGTGCGTGACGGATAAGAACTTTTTTGTCAATCTTCTAAACACATTTAACAAAAGAATTTCAATGCAATAAAGCTAATGCCAAGGTCCTCAACTTTTATCATTTATTGGTACAAAACACGATTATCCATATCTAAATCAAGAACAGAGGGGAAAAAACGATGGTTTATGATGGTTTTATGGAAACCGTGTCTTGCAATAACAAGCAATTAAACCATGAATAACACAAGATAAAGTGCAAAGTAAAATAGAAAGAAATCTCTAGAGACAAAGATCTTGTGTTGGAAGCCTAAGGGTACGGCTGAGAGAATGATCTGTATTTCTTTTGAATCAGTTAGGTATAAGGAAACCACCGCACATTTTCTCTGGGTGCGTTTGATTTTATTCAAGGGTTTTTATTTTTGTGATTGACAGCAGCTTAGTATTGGCTGTGGATCTTAAATACTAACAGAGTTTTCAGCCATGGATACTGGACCCATTTGCTTGCGATTGACGATTGGCCAGAAAAGTAGGAAGTAGTAATGATTTGGTGTTACGGAGATGCTGAGGATGGATGGCACAAACTGAGGCAAGTGAGATGTGAAGGGATGGGGGGAGTGAGGAAGAGAGAGGGGGGAGAGATAGAAAGAGTGGGAGAGAGAGAGTGGGGAAGAGAAGAGGGGGGAGGTAGGTCCTCTTTTGTCTTGGTGCTCGTGATGTTGAGATCTTTTCTTCTCTCTTTTCGCGCGTGGGCTCCGGGTTCTCGGTCTTCTCCTCTCTCTCTTCTGTTCCCGCTGTTGCCTCTCTTTTTTTTGGTCTAATTTTCTCTCTCTCTGCCTCCACTTTTCCTCTCTCTCTTTTCTCTCTCTTTCTTTGTAAATGGTGTGGGACCTGGGAAATAGTCTGGGGAACATGTTCCAATATCCAGGACATTCGAAAAATCAATTTTAATCTCACTGCGTATTTTCGAGTTCGTCCGTGCCTAGATACATGGACACTACCGTGGATTCGATGTTCGTGTATAAGGTTTTAATGGACACTTACTCACGGATTCAATGCTCGTGTTTAGGTTTTAATGGACAATTTACTCGTGATTCGATGCATGTATAGGTTTTAATGGACACTTACTCACGGATTCGATGTTGTGTATAGGTTAATGGACACTTTACCGTAGATTCGATGCTCGTGTATAGGTTTTATGGACACTTTACTAGTGGATTCAGTGCTCGTGTATAGGTTTTAATGGACACTTTACTCGTGGATTCAGTGCGTGTATAGGTTTTAATGGACACTTTACTCGTGGATTCAGTGCTCGTGTATAGTTTTAATGGACACTTTACTCACGGATTCGTGCTCGTGTATAGGTTTAATGGACACTTTACTGCTAGATCGATGCTCGTGTATAGGTTTTAATGGACACTACCGTAGATTCGATCGTGTATGTTTAATGGACACTTTACCTAGATTCGATGCTCCCCTGTATAGGTTTTAATGGACACTTACCGTAGATCGTGCTCGTGTATAGGTTTTAATGGACACTTTACCCGTAGATTCGATGCTCGTGTATAGGTTTTAATGGACACTTTACCCGTAGATTCGATGCTCGTGTATAGGTTTTAATGGACACTTTACTCGTAGATTCGATGCTCGTGTATAGGTTTTAATGGCCACTTTACTCGTAGATTCGATGTTCGTGTATAGGTTTTAATGGACACTTTACTCGTGGATTCGATGCTCGTGTATAGGTTTTAATGGACACTTTACTCGCAGATTCGATGTTCGTGTATAGGTTTTAATGGACACTTTACCGTGATTCGTGCTCGTGTATAGGTTTAATGGACACTTTACCCGTAGATTCGATGCTCGTGTATAGGTTTTAATGGAACTTTACTCGAGATTCGATGTTCTGGTGATAGGTTTAATGGACACTTATACGTAGATTCGATGCTCGTGTATAGGTTAATGGACACTTTACCAGGATTCATGCTCGTGTATAGGTTTTAAGGACACTTTACTCGCGGATTCGATGCTCGGGTATAGGTTTTAATGGACACTTTACTCACGCGATTCGATGTCGTGGATAGGTTTTAATGGACACTTTACTCGTGCGATTCAGCTCGTGTATAGGTTTAATGGACACTTTACTCACGGATTCGATGCTCGTGTAAGGTTTAATGGACACTACTCGCGGATCGATGCTCGTGTATGGTTTTAATGGACACTTTACTCCGGAGTTCGATGTTCGTGTATAGGTTTTAATGGACACTTTACTCGCGGATTCGATGCTTGTGGATAGGTTAATGGACACTTTACTCGCGGATTCGATGCTCGTGTATAGGTTTTAATGACACAGTTTACTCGTGGATTCAGTGCTCGTGTATAGGTTTTAATGGACAGTTTACTCACGGATTCATGCTCGTATGGTTTTAATGACAGTTACTGTGGATCAGTGCTGTATAGGTTAATGACACTTTATTGGATTCAGCTCTGTGTATAGGTTTTAATGCGACCGTTTATCGTGGATTCGAGTTGTGTATAGGTTTTAATGGACACTTTACTCGTGGATTCGATGTTCGTGATAGGTTTAATGACACTTACTCGCAGATTCAGTGTGGTGTATAGTTTTAATGGACACTTTACTCGCAGATTCAGTGCTCGTGTATAGGTTTTAATGGACAGTTTATCTGCGGATTCGATGTTCGTGTATAGGTTTTAATGGACCCTTTACTCGCAGATTCAGTGCCGTGTAGGTTTTAATGGACACTACCGTGGATTCGATGTTCGTGTATAGGTTTTAATGGACACTTGTAGGATCGATGTTCGTGTATAGGTTTTAATGGACACTTTACTCGCAGATTCGATGCTCGTGTATAGGTTTTAATGGACACTTTACTCGTGGATTCAGTGCTCGTGTATAGGTTTTAATGGACAGTTTACTCGTGGATTCAGTGCTCGTGTATAGGTTTTAATGGACACTTTACTCGCGGATTCGATGCTCGTGTATAGGTTTTAATGGACACTTTACTCGCAGATTCAGTGCTCGTGTATAGGTTTTAATGGACACTTTACTCACGGATTCGATGTTCGTGTATAGGTTTTAATGGACACTTTACTCACGGATTCGATGTTCGTGTATAGGTTTTAATGGACACTTTACTCGCGGATTCGATGTTCGTGTATAGGTTTTAATGGACACTTTACTCACGGATTCAGTGCTCGTGTATAGGTTTTAATGGACACTTTACTCACGGATTCGATGTTCGTGTATAGGTTTTAATGGACACTTTACTCGCAGATTCAGTGCTCGTGATAGGTTTTATGGACACTTTACTCGCAGATTCAGCTGCGGTATAGGTTTTAATGGACAATTACTCGCAGATTCAGTGCTGTGTATAGGTTTAATGGACACTTTACTCACGGATTCGATGTTCGTGTATAGGTTTTAATGGACACTTTACTCACGGATTCAGTGCTCGTGTATAGGTTTTAATGGACACTTTACTCGCAGATTCAGTGCTCGTGTATAGGTTTTAATGGACACTTTACTCGCAGATTCAGTGCTTGTGTATAGGTTTTAATGGACACTTTACTCGTGGATTCAGTGCTCGTGTATAGGTTTTAATGGACAGTTTACTCGTGGATTCAGTGCTCGTGTATAGGTTTTAATGGACAGTTTACTCGTGGATTCAGTGCTCGTGTATAGGTTTAATGGACACTTTACTCGTGGATTCAGTGCTCGTGTATAGGTTTTAATGGACACTTTACTCGCGGATTCGATGTTCGTGTATAGGTTTTAATGGACACTTTACTCACGGATTCAGTGCTCATGTATAGGTTTTAATGGACACTTTACTCGTGGATTCAGTGCTCGTGTATAGGTTTTAATGGACACTTTACTCGCGGATTCGATGTTCGTGTATAGGTTTTAATGGACACTTTACTACGGATTCAGTGCTCATGTATAGGTTTTAATGGACACTTTACTCGTAGATTCGATGTTCGTGTATAGGTTTTAATGGACACTTTACTCACGGATTCAGTGCTCATGTATAGGTTTTAATGGACACTTTACTCGCGATTCGATGCGATCGTGTATAGGTTTTAATGGACACTTTACTCGTGGATCAGTGCTCGTGTATCGGTTTAATGGACACTTTACTCGCAGATTCGATGTTCGTGTATAGGTTTTAATGGACACTTTACTCACGGATTCAGTGCTCATGTATAGGTTTCAATGGACACTTTACTCGCCGGATTCGATGCTCGTGTATAGGTTTTAATGGACATTTTACTCGTGGATTCAGTGCTCGTGTATAGGTTTTAATGGACACTTTACTCGCGGATTCAGTGCTCATGTATAGGTTTTAATGGACACTTTATTCGTGGATTTAGTGCTCGTGTATAGGTTTTAATGGACAGTTTACTCGTGGATTCGATGTTCGTGTATAGGTTTTAATGGACACTTTACTCATGGATTCGATGTTCGTGTATAGGTTTTAATGGACACTTTACCGCAGATTCAGTGCTCGTGTATAGGTTTTAATGGACACTTTATTCGCAGATTCAGTGCTCGTGTATAGGTTTTAATGGACACTTTACTCGTGGATTCAGTGCTCGTGTATAGGTTTTAATGGACAGTTTACTCGTGGATTCAGTGCTCGTGTATAGGTTTTAATGGACACTTTACTCGCGGATTCAGTGCTCGTGTATAGGTTTTAATGGACACTTTACTCGCGGATTCGATGTTCGTGTGTAGGTTTTAATGGACACTTTACTCGTGGATTCAGTGCTCATGTATAGGTTTTAATGGACACTTTACTCGTGGATTCAGTGCTCGTGTATAGGTTTTAATGGACACTTTACTCGCGGATTCGATGTTCGTGTATAGGTTTTAATGGACACTTTACTCACGGATTCAGTGCTCATGTATAGGTTTAATGGACACTTTACTCGTAGATTCGATGTTCGTGTATAGGTTTTAATGGACACTACTACGGATTCAGTGCTCATGTATAGGTTTTAATGGACACTTTACTCGCGGATTCGATGCTCGTGTATAGGTTTTAATGGACACTTTACTCGTGGATTCAGTGCTCGTGTATCGGTTTTAATGGACACTTTACTCGCAGATTCGATGTTCGTGTATAGGTTTTAATGGACACTTTACTCACGGATTCAGTGCTCATGTATAGGTTTCAATGGACACTTTACTCGCGGATTCGATGCTGTATAGGTTTTAATGGACATTTTAACTCGTGGATTCAGTGTCGTGTATAGGTTTAATGGACACTTTAATCGGATTCAGTGCTATGTATAGGTTTTAAGGGACACTTTATTCGTGGATTCAGTGCTCGTTATAGGTTTAATGGACAGTTTACTCGTGGATTCGATGTTCTGTATAGGTTTTAATGGACACTTTACTATGGATTCGATGTTGTGTATAGGTTTTAATGGACAACTTTACTCGCAGATTCAGTGCTAGTGTATAGGTTTTAATGGACACTTATTCGCAGATTCAGTGCTCGTGTATAGGTTTTAATGGACCTTTATCGTGGATTCAGTGCTGTGTTAGGTTTAATGCGACAGTTTACTCGTGGATTCAGTGCTCGTGTATAGGTTTTAATGGACACTTTACTCCGCGGATTCAGTGCTCGTGTATAGGTTTTAATGGACACTTTACTGCGGATTCGATGTTCGTGTGTGGTTTAATGGACACTTTACTCGTGGATTCAGTGCTCATGTATAGGTTTAATGGACACTTACTCACGGATTCAGTGCTCATGTATAGGTTTTAATGGACACTTTACTCGCGGATCGATGCTCGTGTATAGCGTTTTAATGGACACTTTACTCGTGGATTCAGTGCCGTGTATCGTTTTAATGGACACTTTACTCGCGAGTCGATGCTCGTGTATAGGTTTTAATGGACACTTTATACGGATTCAGTGCTCGATGTATAGGTTTTATGGACACGGTTACTCGCGGATTCGATGCTAGTGTATAGGTTTTAATGGACATGTTACTCGTGGATTCAGTGCTCGTGTATAGGTTTTAATGGACATTACTGCGGATTCAGTGCTCGATGTCGATAGGTTTTATGGACACTTTATTCGTGATCAGCTCGTGTATAGGTTTTAATGACAGTTTACTCGTGGATTCGATGTTCGTGTATAGGTTTTAATGGACACTTTACTCGCGGATTCGATGCTCGTGTATAGGTTTTAATGGACAGTTTACTCGTGGATTCGATGTTCGTATATAGGTTTTAATGGACACTTTACTCGCGGATTCGATGCTCGTGTATAGGTTTTAATAGACACTTTACTCGTGGATTCAGTGCTCGTGTATAGGTTTTAATGGACAGTTTACTCGCGGATTCGATGCTCGTGTATAGGTTTTAATGGACACTTTACTCGCGGATTCGATGCTCGCGTTCGTGCCTAGATACCATGGACATTTTACTTGCGGATTCGATGCTCGTGTATCTAGTCCATCTCTGTTTACTACAGTACAGGGAATCCACCTAGGTTAACAATGAGTCTTTGTAATGTATCGGTGTGGGTGTTGAGTTGTCTGGCAGTGTAGAGATTTGTAGTTTGTCACTGCTACATGTGTACACGGCTGATTAGAAAGTCAGTTCGGTTTGAGTCGATATCTGTTGATAGCTGCAAGTTAAATGATTACTCAGCATTAACAGACTGTGGGATCCCCAATTAGATTGAGAATACGGTTGGGTAGTTGAGTTATTAAGCAGACGTTGCACGGGGATAGAATCTGATTGTAACACTGTCACAACTCAGTAATAAGACAATGAGGAAAGAGCAAGATGATTCCCAGCTCAATTAAAGAGGCAGAAATAAAGCGATGAACAGATACGGTCCGGTCGGTTACACAAGCTTACTGTTCCCGTAGGGTGAAAGGTGAGGACAAGGTTGGTGCCCAAACACTACATCTTATCTGCTGGTGTTTCCGTGACATTCTCGGTCACTTTACAACCAACATTACAGATGTAACATCCATCGTAAACCGTTATCTGGCTGGGGAACATCGGAAAGGACCCACTAGGACAGTAGGTGACCGAGTCTCCTCTGGACCATGTCAGGAGATGGAAAATTCTAGGAACTAAACTGAACCTTGTTTAGACTTCAATCAATTTGCAAAGGCTTTTGATACAGTCTCCCATAGGCGACTAATGTATAAGCTAAGGTCTGTTGGTCTGGGGAGTCACATTTGTACATGGATAGAAAATTGGTTAATGAATAGGATGCAGAGAGTAGTTGTTAATGGGGCTTCATCATTATGGACTAAAGTGCTGATACTATATAATATTGAGAATTAATGGTATTAATACATATACTGTAGTTCTGGTTGGTACAGGGATACTATATAATATTGAGAATTAATGGTATTAATACATCCCTGTAACTGTTATACAGACATTATGGGTAGGGTATAAAGGTTGGACTAGATGGACGTATGTCTTTATACAACCTCCAATACTATGTTACTATGTAACTGTTATACCTGGTGTGTGTGTGTGAGGGGGGTGTGGGGGTGTGGGGGGTGAGTGTGTGTGTGTGGGTGAGTGTGTGTGTGAGTGTGTGTGGGGTGCGTGTGTTTGTGTCGGGGTGTGGGGTGTGTGTGTGTGGGTGTGTGTGGGGGGGGGGGGGGTTGATGGGAGCTGGGTGGATCCGTCAGTAACATCCCCATAAAAGGTTAGTAACCCTTAGTATTGGGAAGGAGGAATGTATAAACATTTTAAAGAAGAAAATAAAGACATACCGTTCCATCTAGGTCCCCAACCTTATACCCCTACCATATTGTCTGTATAAAACAGGATAACAGTAGTGTTACATTCAGTGAGTAACATAGTATTGGAGGTTTTTTTCGAGGTGTGAGGTTCTTGTATAAAAGCCATAACGTCAATCTAGGTCCAAACCCTTTTTAGACCCCCTTACCCATAAATTTATTTGTATTTGATTATTTATTTTGGGGATTGTCTTGTGTGTTATAACAAGGTACATAGTGGAAACAAGTATTGGAGGGGTGGTGTGTTGTTATAAAGGGAAGCCATACGTCCATCTCAGTTTCCAAACCGGGAGACACTACCAATAATAGCGCGTTGGTTGGGCGAAACAATAGTGTACCCGAGGTAACAAGAGGAGGGGAGGGGGGAGTGGGATGAGAAAGACATAAAGAGACAGCGGGCAGACGGAAGACCAAAAAAAGTGGGAGAAATAGACCCCCAGAAATAATCGTCTTGTTGTTGTATATGTTATAACAGGACAACATAGAACATTTAGTATTGAGTTAACATAGTATGGGACGGGTTGTATAATGTGGGTGATAAAAGACATACATCCATCTATTTTCCAACCTTGCTACCCTACCCAGAATGCTGGTCTGACTCTGACCAGTTTAATAGTAACATAGTATATTGGGGTTGTTTATAAGAAGACATACGGTCCATCTAGTTCCAAACCCCTCTACTTTATTAACCGACCCAGGAATTAATGCCTGGATAAACAGTGACCCATAGTACAGAGGTACGTTAGTGGGTTGGAGGAGGGAGTAAGGACATACGTTACATTAGTCCAACTGGGGAGACACGAACCCATAAGGGCGCGGGAGGTAACCGGCTTTTGTTTTTTTTTTTTTATAAACAGTTACATAGTAAACATAGTATTGGAGGTTGGATAAGACTACGTCCATCTAGTCCAACTTTTAGACCCTAACCATAAGTCGTCGTCTGACAGACTGACATAGAGTAACATAGTATTGGGAGGTTGTATAAAGACTCCGTCCATTATTCAAACCTTTATACCCTACATAATGTCTGTGAAACAGTTACATCGTAACAAGGAGTGATGCCACCCTGATTCACGCACTCAGTAGCCCCCGCACACCCTTACGGGGAAAAACATCAATTACCTCTGATGACATATTGTATTACTAAAGACATACGGTCACATCTAATCGACAGGGAGAATCCCCGTCATCACACCAATCCCAGCACCTACAGGAGCTTAAGGAGAAGGACCGTCCATACAGAAACCACACGGCAAATTAATGGAGTGTATCAGAGGGAGTATCATAAGCTCCAGCTAAAGTAGTATGGTAAAGAACAAAGAACATAGTATTGGAGCTCAGTTCGGTTTGTATAATAAAGACATACGTCCCATCTAGTCAACCTTTATACCCTACCCATAATGTCTGTGTTTATAAACAAGTTACATCCTAGTGACTAGATTGGAGAGGTTTGTAATAAAGGACATACGTCATCTAGTCCAACCTTTATTCCGCTACACAAATGTCTGGTCTAACAGTTACAATAGTAAATAGTATGAGGTTGTATAAAGCCCTAAGTCCACATCTATAGTCAATATTTATACCATCCCATAAGTCTGTTATAACAGTTACATAGTAACATAGTATGGAAGGTTGTATATAATATTTTATGTGTAGATAAAGAACATACGTCCCAATCTAGTTCCCAACTTTATACCCTACCCATCATATTGTAGATATAAACAGTTACATAGGTAACAGTAAACATAGTATGGAGGGTGTAATAAAGGACATACGTCCCTTAGTCCAACCATTTAGACCCTACCATAATGTCTGTATAACAGACATAGTTTTAACATAGTATTGGAGGGGTTGTATATAAAAATAAAGAATATATATATAAAATATAAAAGACCATACCGCATCTAACGTCCAACCTTTTTATTACCCTTTTTTTCCTCGACATACTTCTTCATCAAACAAGAGTCGGACAGTCACTGAATACACGTCTGCGGGATGAAACCTAGCATTTCTTATAACAGTTACATAGTCAACATAATATTGGAGGTTAGGTTGTTGTATTATAAAGACATACGTCCACTGGCACCTTATACCCTAACCCATAATTTCGTTTATTATAACAGTAGTTACCAAGTTGTAGGTAACATCGAGTATTGGAGGTTTGTTGTATAATAAAACCACACGTCAATTCCATCTAGTCCAACCTTTATTACCCTACCCATATGGTCTTGTTATAACAGTTAAATATAGTAACATAGTATTGGGCGGTTGTTTATTAAACTAATAAAGACATAGTTCCATCTAGTCCAACCTTTATACCCTACCCCATAATTGGTCTGTTTAATAACAGTTTACATTAGTAACATAGGATTTATTGGCAGGTTTGTAGAAAGAAACATTACGTCATCTTTAGTCAACCTTTATACCCCTGACCCATGAATTTTGCGTTTCTTTGATTATAACAGTTACATAGTACACGTATGGGAGGTTGTAGAAAAGGACAAATCCATCTAGTCCCACCTTATACCATACCACATTAATGTCTGTTATATTTTGTACTGTTATAACAGTTTAATAGTAAACATAATATTGGAGGTTGGTTGTTATAAAGACATTAAGTCTCCATCTAGTCCACCTTATGTACCCTACCCATCATAATGTCTGTATTAACATTACATAGTAAAATAGTATTATTGGAGGTTTGTAGATATATAAAGACACGTCCATCTAGCCAAACTTTATACCACCCCATAAGTCGGCTAACAGTTACATATAGTAACATTAGTAAGTATTGGAGAGGTTGTATAAAGACATAAGTCCATCAGTTCAACCTTTTCTACCCTACCCAAATGTCTGTTTTTATAAAACAGTACATAGTCACATAGGTTGAGGTTGTATTAAAGGAAGACATACGTCATTCTAGTCCAACATTTATACCCTACCCATAATTGTTGTTGGTAAACAGTTACATAGGAGTTTAAAATAGTATTGGAGGTTTTATTTGTAATAAAGAAACGTCTACATCTAGTCCAACCTATTTATACCCACCCATCATAAGTCGCTCGTATAACTTCTTTTTATAAACAGGTCCATAGTAACATAGGAGTGGAGGTTAGGTTGTTATAAAGACATTACGTCCATCTAGTCCAACCTTTATACCCTCCACATAATGGTCGGGGATAACAGTTACATAAGTAAACATAGTATTGGAGTTGTATAAAGAATACGTCCGCCATCTAGTCCAACCTGTACTTTAGACGTACCCATAATAGAGGGGAGGGGAAAATTGATTCCTTCCTGAGTCCAAATGGCAAATCAGTTAGAAGTAGAATCAATGTTATCTAGACAACTATTAGGGCTAGGCCACACTGCTGTGCTGCGTTTTTTGGTGGTTTTGGACCGATTGCGTTTGCGATGTGCGATTGCTTTTGACGATTTTTACAACATTATTTGAAAAACGCGGCCGGCGGGGGGGGCAAAAAAGGGCAGGCCAGGGCAGGGGGGCCGGCGGCAAGGCAAACGCAAAAAAAACGGTTTTTTTTCGATTGCGTTTGCTTTTGCGTTTTTGCGTTTTCGGCATTTTTTAATCGCAACGCATTAATGCGTTTTCCTAACGTATTGAAGAAGAAGAAGAAATCGCAATCGCAAACGCAACAAAAAGCACACATGAAAATCGCATGCGATTGCGTTTTGAGTTTGCGTTTCAGTGTGGCCTAGGCCTGTTAATATTACGATTATTTCCTTTTAGTATTTGCTTTTTTATAACCAAAGATATGCCATAGTAAATAATTTAAGGATAAATACAGTAAATTAAAAAAACAATAAATCGAAGCTGTGTTACACGGGCACACAGTATGGGGCTCTGAGGATTAAAAAAAAAAAAAAAGGTTCGTTGTTTGTTAGTTAGGGATACAGCTTCTAGTAACTTTATGGTTTGAGCACTGTGGATGTCCACTGTGGGTGCCAGTTGCAATCACATATTTTTTTGACGTATCGGCAATGTGCTCCAATAACAGACTATTGTGCACATTGCGTTGCTATCCGGGTACAAGTGCTTGCCTCGCTTAGGGAGAGTTAGGCAGTAGAAACTCTCTCTACACATTGCAAATTATATCAAAAAACATTTGTAACAATGATAGAGAATTTGGTGTATTGGATCGGAAACAGAGAGTGGTGGTCAATGGAGCTACATCAATGGAGACTACATCATGGCTAAAGTTCTAAGTGGAGTGCCTCAGGGTTCGTACTGGGCTGCTTCTGTTTAATCTGTTTCTAAAATGAACTTACAGGGGCATTGGAGAGCAAGGTCTTTGCTGATGACACTAAACTATGCAGAGCTTTGGAAACTTCAATGATTTGCAAGTGCTGCAACAGAACCTAGATAGATGATCAAAATGGGAGCAGCAGAATGGCAGATGGGATTCAATGTGATAAAATGTAAGGTGATGCATTTGGGATTTAATAATCTTGATCCACCCTACACCATAAATAACTCTTGGTTAAAGGGAATGTCCCACCCCTCCACACACAAAGCCTTACGCTTTAAAACCCCCAATAAGAGGACTTCGTTAACTTGAAAACTTCCAATTTGCCTCCCAGACAGAGTTATACTCACAAGCTCCTCGCTTCCACCGCGCTTCCGGACTGCTCACTCAGTCTCCACTGCGGCTGCTGTGTTCTATTTGTGTTCTTGTCTTGATAAAGTGGGAAATAGATTCAAGAGAGAAATCATTATTCTCCTCTTTACAAGGCACTGTGTAAGGCCTCATTTGGAATATGTGGTGCGCAGTTTTGGAAAACCCATATACAATGGGACATCTTGAAAATGGAAGCATTTCAGAGAAGGGCAACTAAATTAATAAGGGGAATGACTATGCAGGCAGTTAAAGATTAGATTAGCAAATTAAGGGCTGTTTACATGGAGAAGGGGCGTTTGGTTGGGAAATGATGCCTTTATACAATTAATATATATTTTTTTGTTCATTAATGTTTTATTGAAATTGAAATTTCTTTTATTAAAACAAAAAAAAATGTATAAAAACAACATGCAAAATTAACATAGATAAAAAAAATAACTTTCTTACAAATAGCCATGGATACATACACATATAAGCAAAGTAGACTTCTTATATACTGTATATACTCGATGTAAATCGACCTGAGTATAAGTCGAGGTACTTTTTTACCTGAAAATTAGTTAAAAACTGTTGACATCGATATAAGCCGAGGGTAGAACGTATGACCACTACTGCCTTCTGATTCAGTATTGTTTTGGTGCCTTAAGATGCCCTTAAACGGACAGCAGAATTCCCATACAAATAGTCAAATCCAGTACCAGTACCCCCAATTCCTTGGCACTCAGATGTTTGGAAACTACAACTCCCAGCATGCTTTGGTAGCTGGGAATTGTAGTTTCAAACATGTGGAGTGGCAAGGTTCAATAAACTTTATTAAGCTTACCATCATTTACAATTCTCCTGACCCCACAATTCTCCTGATTATGGAATAAGGCACTCTGACCCCCATATAGTAAGTAAAGGGCACTCTGACCCCATATAGTAAAGGCACTCTGACCCCCATATGTAAAGGGCACTTCTACCCTCCTTACATTCTGTCGGCTCTCAAGTGGTGAGGCTTTCAGAAGTAGTGCCCAGCTCAAAGGAACTGACAACATAAATGTCATTAATTCATTTTATTAAAACAGTACAGGCTAAACTAAATGGCCTTGCCGTGGACACTACATTAAACTATAGAGACATGTCTAAAACAGAGAGTACAACTAAAACAAGACTGCCACTAGAACAGCACAGCGCCCTCTACTGTATATTCTATTGTGTCATGTAAGCAGTGATATATTACAGGCCCCAATAGTTAAAAGTGTCACCTGAGAGTTGTAGTTTCAAGCTGTCACTGCATTGAACTAGCTGCCATTTCCCCCAAACTGAGGAGACCAACAGATATTTACAGTATCCAGATGAGCAGTTACAGTGCTGAGTAAGCCAGCAGCCTGACTACAGGAAGCAGGAAGGAGTGTAAAGGGCAGTGAGCTCCTGTAACATTCTATGCAGATGAAGGATTTTTAACCAGCGCCATACTGGTTACTATCCGCATTCTAAATTAAGACTTGACCCGAGTATAAGCCGAGGTTAGGTTTTCAGGCTAATTTTAAAGCTGAAAATCTCGACGTATATAGAGTATATATGGGAGTAATCACATATACTGGAGTTCTGATGGTAAGGGGAGAGACAGGGGATACTATATAATATTGAGATTACTGGTTAATACATATACTGTAGTTCTGGTTGGTAAGGGATACTATATAATATTGAGAATTACTGGTATTAATACATATACTGTAGTTCTGGTTGGTAACAGGATACTATATAATATTGAGAATACTGGTATTTAATACTATATACTGTAGTTCTGGTTGGTACAGGGATACTATATAATATTGAGAATTACATGGTATTAATACAATAATGGAGTTCTGGTTGGTACAGGAATACTATATATATTGAGAATTACGGTATTATACATATACTGTAGTTCTGGTTGGTACAGGGATACATATAATATTGAGAATATATGGTATTAATACATATACTGTAGTGTGTTGTTGGTACAGGGATACTATATAATATTGAGAATACTGGTATTAATCATATTGACTGTAGTTCTGGTTGGTACAGGGATGATACTATATAATATTGAGAATAATGGTATTAATACATATACTGTAGTTCTGGTTGGTACAGGGATACTATATAATATTGAGAATTAATGGTATTAAATACATATACTGTAGTTGGTTGGTTGGTGTTGGATATTTTGTGGATCTTTGTTTATTTGTGTTTGGTTGGTACAGGATACATATTATGAGAATTACTGGTATAATACATACTGATGTTCTGGTGGTACAGGATATATATAATATTGAGAATTACTGGTATTATAATGATACGGTAGTTCTGGTTGGTGACAGGGTATATATATAATATTGAGAATTACTGGTATTTAAACATATACTGTAGTTCTGGTTGGTACAGGGATACTATATAATATTGAGAATTACTGTATTAATACATATACTGTAGTTTGGTTGGTACGGGATACTATTAATATGAGAATTAATGGTATTAATACTTACTGTAGTCTGGTTGGTACAGGGATACATATAATATTGAGAATTACTGGTATTAATACATATACTGTAGTTCTTGTTGGTACAGGGATACTATATAATATTGAGAATTACTGGTATTAATACATATATGGTAGTTCTGGTTGGTACAGGGATACTATATAATATTGAGAATTACTGGTATTAATACATATACTGTAGTTCTGTTCGGTACGGGGATACTATATAATATTGAGAACTAGCAAAATACCCGTGCTTCGCAGCGGAGATGTATTGAAATAACGTTTTTAGTAAGAAAGCAATAATGTATCACGATTGCTGTAATCACTCGGCACGTGATATATTAAAGAAAGACAATTCAATAAGCTTTACGATAATGCAACACTCATTAACTTTAATTTAATATTATATTTTTTATTCAACTACGAAATTTTGGTGAAAATAACCCCCACCACCCCTCCCCATCCGCCCCTAATACCCCCCACTATTCCTCTCTGTCCACCCTCCAAACCCTTCCCCTTACACCTCAGCCAGTCCCCTCACACACATTGAAATTTTTGGTAAAAATCAGTCCAGCCGTTAGTGTGCAGGAGTTCAAAATTCTATTTCCCCCCCATTCACCCCCACCCTAAAAAAAATATTTCGTTAACCTTTTACTGGTAAAGAAGTATATGCATACCAAATTTGGTTGAAATCGGACCAACCAGTCTGTGCAATGTCAGATACTCACCGTTACAGGTGCAATGTCAGATACTCACCGTTACAGGCGGAATTTCGAAAGGAAACCTGCTTAACTTTTGTAAGTAAGGGGCAATGAATGAGCCTGCCAAATTTAAGCCGTCTGCCTCCACGGCAAGCGTATGTCTTTATACAACCTCCAATACTATGTTACTATGTAACTGTTATACAGACATTATGGGTAGGGTATAAAGGTTGGACTAGATGGACGTATGTCTTTATACAACCTCCAATACTATGTTACTATGTAACTGTTGTACAGACATTATGGGTAGGGTATTAAGGTTGGACTAGTTGGACTAGTAGTAACATCATGTAGATAATGTAACATAAAGTGATAATTATTTTCAAACTAACAGCAAACTGGGAGAAACCCCACAATCTAAATGTCAGGTAACAGACTGGCAAGTTAAAATGTTAAGATAACATTTCCTTTGATCAAATTAGCTCATCACAAACCCTGTACACAATGGATTCTGCAATGAGCTGCATCATGGGAAGGAATAATGTAATCAGCTGCGACAGTCAAATTATCGAATGCCATTGACTCACGCTGATTTCCCCTTTCTAGCTGCTTTAATTATGCCGTGTTATTTATATTGTTTATGTAATATATGGGCACAAGGCAAACAGCATCCTCTGTACAAAATGTGAGTGCCCCAAATGTAATAGTGAGTAATATCAGCAGTGAGTATTTAATAGTTAGTAATATCAGCAGTGATAATTTAATAGTGAGTTATACCATTAGTGTTTATTTAATAGTGAGTTATACTGTTATGTTTATTTAATAGTGAGTTATATCAGCAGTGATTATTTATTAGTAAGTTATACCATTAGTGTTTATTTAACAATGAGTTATACCATTAGTGTTTACTTAATAGTGAGTTATACGGTTATGTTTATTTAATAGTGAGTTATATCAGCAGTGATTATTTAATAGTGAGTTATATCAGCAGTGATTATTTATTAGTAAGTTATACCATTAGTGTTTATTTAACAGTGAGTTATACCATTAGTGTTTACTTAATAGTGAGTTAAACTGTTATGTTTATTTAATAGTGAGTTATATCAGCAGTGATTATTTATTAGTAAGTTATAGCAGTAGTGTTTATTCAATAGTAATATCAGCAGTGATTTTTTAATAGTGAGTTATACCAATAGTGTTTATTTAATAGTGAGTAATATCAGCAGTTATTATTTAATAGTGAGTTATACCAGCAGTGTTAATTTAAAAGTAATATCAGCAGTGTTTTTTTTATACTCTGTTATACCAATAGTGTTAATTTAATAGTAATATCAGCAGTTATTTAATAGTGAGTTACCGTATACCAGCAGTGTTAATTTAATAGTAATATCAGCAGTGGGTTTTTTTAATACTGTGTTATACCAATAGTGTTTATTTAATAGTGAGTAATATCAGCAGTTATTATTTAATAGTGAGTTATACCAGCAGTGTTAATTTAATAGTAATATCAGCAATGATTTTTTTTAATACTGTGTTATACCAATAGTGTTTATTTAATAGTGAGTAATATCAGCAGTTATTATTTAATAGTGAGTTATACCAGCAGTGTTAATTTATTAGTAATATCAGCAGTGTTTTTTTAATAGTGAGTTATACCAATAGTGTTTATTTAATAGTGAGTAATATCAGCAGTTATTATTTAATAGTGAGTTATACCAGCAGTGTTAATTTATTAGTGATATCAGCAGTGTTTTTTTTAATAGTGAGTTATACCAATAGTGTTTATTTAATAGTGAGTAATATCAGCAGTTATTATTTAATAATGAGTTATACCAGCAGTGTTAATTTAATAGTAATATCAGCAGTGATTTTTTTCAATTGTGAGTTATACCAATAGTGTTTATTTAATAGTGAGTAATATCAGCAGTTATTATTTAATAGTGAGTTATACCAACAGTGTTAATTTAATAGTAATATCAGCAGTGATTTTTTTAATAGTGAGTTATACCAATAGTGTTTATTTAATAGTGAGTAATATCAGCAGTTATTATTTAATAGTGAGTTATACCAGCAGTGTTAATTTATTAGTAATATCAGCAGTGTTTTTTTTAATAGTGAGTTATACCAATAGTGTTTATTTAATAGTGAGTAATATCATCAGTTATTTAATAGTGAGTTATACCAGCAGTGTTAATTGAATAGTGAGTAATATCAGCAGTGATTTTTTAAAGGAGAACTAAACTTCAGTTTTTCAGATCCTAATGTGAAAGTTTTTCTCCCCAGAACACCTACACGTTGAAAGATTCTTCTCTAGTTATTTGCATTTAATAGATATAAGTAATAGATTCTGTAACAAAGGAGGCTTCCATCTTGTTGCCAGTACAACTCATAGCCCATGTTGGCTTCAAAGAGCCACGCCCCCTGACCCCAGGATTCACTATCTATGTGCAGAGTTTCTAGCATCTCTTTCTAGTGAAAGATAAAGCCTCTAAATGTACCTGGGACCACAGTTGATTTGCTGGTGGCGCACCATGTAAATGCTGTGTGTTAGGAACAAACAGACCAAGAAGTCACAAGTTCAAATCCCCTAGTTTACTTATGAAACAATATAACATGGTCTACTGCCTGAGTTTAGTGCTTTTTCTGTTTGTTTGTTTGTTTCCATGTTTCTAGAAAAATATGAAGTTTCTACATATGTACAATCTTTATATATAGCAGCTCTGTTATTTATTTACCAACCAACATGAATTGCTGACAGTCTTCCAGTAGCAATACAAAACAGTGAACTGATTTTACTGACATTTACTTCTATCGAGTGAGAGTTCACCTGTGGTGTGTTCTGCTAAAGTGCTGGGTTAGGAAAAAAATCAGACTATTAGGACACAGGTTCGATTCCCCATGTTCCCTTTTTTTGTGTCTATTATGTGTCTAGCAAAAGATAAAAGACTCTTCATGTACAGGTTCATTATTTGTAATCCCTTGTGGCCTAGTGGTAGAAAGCTTTCATTTTAGAAAGACACAGTATAGAAGGTTGCTGGTTCGATTCCCCATACTGAATGCTGAAATGTTAAATGTTCTGTTTCTTTCATCTGTGCTAGCAAAGACATACACTGCAAAGATGACTTTTCTTTTTTGTATGTAAAGCATAGGAATTTATCATTGTTAGGGACAGGAGCATTTCTAATGTGTTTACACAAAAACTGCACTGATATCTGTGTTCTGTGTCAGAGGGAGGGATCTCTGAGCTGTATCATGATTGGCTGTCAGCTTCCAGGAACCAAGAATGCAGTTTCCTGTGAAGTGTCCGGCGGACACTTAGATGGGTGTTCCCAGATAAGGTGAATTATGGGAGCTGACCCTTAGTACACACAGGTTATTTTCATAAATCACCCAGCATCCACAGCAAAGGGAGACATGAGACACAGCTTGTTGTTCGTTTGTGAATGTGCTCTCTCTATTGGGACAATGTTTTCTTGGGACTTTAGTTCTCCTTTAATA
>JAACNH010001562.1:0-68000 GCA_019447015.1 Hymenochirus boettgeri | reverse complement strand
CTTCCGCCCAGGGACATGAGACTGGACAGAGCACATCGAGCCCTGAAGCACCCCCGGGCCCCAACAAAACCGCCCAGAGACGTAATAATCCGTTTCCACTATTTTACAACAAAGGAAGAAATACTGAAGTTGACAAGGGGCAAGACCTCCATCCAGCACAACGGAGCCCATCTCCAAATTTACCAGGATCTCTCCCCACGCACCCTGACCGAAGGGAGAAATGAAGCCTATCCTAAAAAACTCTCCGGACCAAGGCCTAAAATATCGCTGGGGGTTCCCGTTCCGCCTGCTGGTCCAACACAACTGTAGAACACACTCGATCACTACCCCTGAGGCAGGTGTCGAAGTCCTCCCGCAAACTAGGCCTAGAGATCACGGTCCCACTGCCACCACAAACAGAGGGGGACAGGATCCCCCCCCCAACCGATGAATGAGAGCTGGTCCAACCCGACCAGATCAGGACGACTACACTCACCTTCCCCAGGTCGAGACCCTCAGTGAGGCCATCGGTCACACAAAAATCAAACAGGTATGGCTCCAAAGCACTACTGCCGCAGCCTGGTCAAGGTAAGAAATGGGGGAACGGGACCCGAGGGAACCCACTATAGAAAACAAGATGTTAACACCATAGCACAAGTTAATACTACATGATTTGACCCAAGATCCCTCCGAACCAACGCAACTAACGGCCCCAACCCCAAACACCTAACAAACCAAATGGGGACCTACAATCCCGATAAAAACCTTCCACCCAGCTACAACTACAACTCCCATTGGAACCAACTGTCCTGGGAAATTACCCCAGCGGTTAACAGCAGAAAAAAAGAGGGGAACCCCACCAATCCCCACTACATCCCCTAACCGCCACTAAAGCCCACAACAAAAATATGAACTCTCTCAATAAGCGTGAAACAAGAGTCACTTGCACTCGCACATCCATAAACACTCTCTCCACGACCTGACCTTTGTTGGAGTCACTCCAGACGAAATGGTACAGTGGATGTCTCAGGGGAACATAGGCCCACGCTTACAAGACCTGATACCGCTCTGGCAGGCCCAGATGCGGGACAGGCGAAGACTAGCTATTTTACACCCCTTGCTGCACAAACCTATAAGACCTGATACCACCAGGCGGAAAGGGGCAGGCGAAGATTACAGTAATAGGAGAATTTTATAACACAAATCTGATGGCACACATGAACCTGGGACCCCCCCACAACACCCTTTCATGCTCCCCCGGCCAAGGACTCAGCCGACCCTGGGATCACAAACAAGTGACTGTCTTTTGAACCTGGTTTTCTTAACCTATTAAAAGGCCTTTTACGGAACCACACTTATTTGCCCCTAAACACTGGAAGACAGATGGAACTCTTCTACGCTTTGCTGCGACTATTTCAATCAACTCATGATATGTGACCTACCTCTCAACCAACTACTGTATAATCTAAACCCTGAATGTATATTTAACTGCACTAGGTAGCATAAGCTCTTAATATCATATGTCTTCTTCCATACCCACAGAATAACTACGGAAGGGAAGCGACTATTATATATTTCTCACCTAAGGTTAAAATGGTCACCAATAAAAGCGAAATCAAGACACCCTTGGAACAACCCCTAGGGGTAGGTGAGGGGTAATTGCCACATATCAAGGCTAGTCAACCCACCACCAGAAAAAGGTAAAATTCCAACCACCGACAATATACAAGGCTACTAAACCACAGCCTGGGGATATACCTATAAATAATAGCTGGCGCCCACGAGACCCCATAGACTCAGTACCACTAACCAGCATTTGACTAGAGGGGACGACTCCCCACTATTGGTAGCACACATTAATAGACCATAGCCCCCTCACCCAGCTACTCCCCAAAACTTGCCAATACCCAGGGAAAATACGCAAGCAAAATAAAATAGCACCCTATATTAAAAAACCAGTCTAGTCCCCTACCATCGCCCTTTAACCCCACAAGAAAAATAAATGAAGACAACTTAGAACAATATCTTTAAACCCCCAAGAGAACTACAATAGAATCAGTGAAGATCCCTTATAATGGGTGAGACAACAATGTCTGACCCCCCCCTATAACGGCTCTTGAGCCGTGTTTTGATACTATTGAGTCCTGATACTATTGAGTCCTATACTACTCTTGTTCGTTATTGTTAAATTTAGTAATGTATTGTCTTGTATATGTTTCAATTCCAGATCTCTCCTTCCGCTGCCGCCCCCTCTACCCACGGCTCCACTCATACCACCCAGAATCAACCAGAGCATTTACTGCAACCCTCACCAAGACGATAACCACACTCTCCAGCATCTGCCTCAGCACACGGGTAAGCATACACCTTATGATAGCCTGATCTCATGACGCCCCCACCAGCTTTGTCAATACTAACGCATAATACCAAAGGCCTGAATAGCCCGGTCAAACGCCGATTATCCGCCAGGCAAATGAGAAAGAAACACACACACATGTGGTCTGCCTTCAAGAGACCCACTTTGTGAGGGGACAGGAACCAAAGTACTGGGGCAAACCACTACACATCACACTACTATGCCTCTAACAGAACTAAAAAGGAGGAGTAGCTATACTCCTCCACAAATCAATCCCATTCACATTAGAACAATGTTACCGACACCCTGAGGGCTCATATCTGATACTCACGGGGCAACTAATGCAGGCTAGAGTACAATAATCAATATATTTCCCCCGAAAGGGCAAAAGAAATTTTACAACAAATTAGAAAATCGCCTTCTCGCCATGGACCTAGGCAGACTAATTATCACCGAGTTTTTAATCTCACATTATCCCGAAAAATGGACCGTTCCAAACCCTCTACCAACAAACAACCCAATACGTCAGCCAAACCCTTACTCTCCCTATTGAACACATTTAATCTCTGGGATGCCTGGAGAATCAAACACCCCCTAGAAAAAAGTTCACCTTTTTCTCATACCCCAACAAAGTATACACGAATTGGACTATATTTTCCTATCAGCCCAACTCTTGCCATTATACCAGATGCAGATATATCCACAATAACGTGGTCAGACCACGCACGTCACAGCACAACTAACAGGATTCTTAAAAAAACAAAACCCAACTACCACTGGCGCTTAAATAATCCCTGCTCTCAGATGAGAACAATATCTCAACTCTCAAAAGTTGTCAAAGAATATTTTGAACTAAACAAACCGAAAATATGGCACATACACTCATCTGTGCAGCTCATAAAACAGTTGTTAGAGGTCACATAATTAAAATTGCATCAGATAAAAAAGAGCCCAAGAAACTGAACTAAATACTATATACTACTTACAAACTTAAGTTTCTTGAAAGAAACACACAAGCTTCCACTCTGACTCTCGCTGCTGACAGAACTGACCAACCTCAGAGGTAGAATTAACCTACTACTTTCCACTAAATCAGAAAAAGAAATAAGCTCACCCGACAAAACTTCTACAACAAAAGAGAAACAACCAGACACGATGTTAGCTCGGAAACTGAACAACAAAATGACCCAAAACAGACTACTACCCCTGCAAGCTCCCAACGGTTCCCTATCTACGACCCCATACAAATTCTCCAACAGTTCACAGAATACTACACCAACCTGTACAACGGCACAACAGTAGACACCACAAAAATAACACAAACACATATAGATCAATATCTACAACAAGCATCCCTTCTGAAACTCTCTAAAGAACAAGCAACTACCTTAACAACCCAATTACCACAACAGAAATTCACAAAGTTATCAAAGTACTAAAATCAGGAAAAGCTCCAGGTCCCGACGGCTACACAATAGCATACTATAAAAAATTTGGAAAACTGCTGGTACCCAACTACAGAAAACATTCAACGCCATACTAACGGTTCGGAAGATATCCCCCCAGATCTCTTACGTGCCAATATTGTTGTAATCCCAAAAGAGGGTAAAGACACCACACAATGCGGCAGCTACAGCCGATATCGCTGATTAACACAGATATCAAATATTTACAAAAATTTTGGCCTCCAGAGTAAATCAAATTCCACAAGAATTAATACATACAGACCAGACTGGCTTTGTACCAGGCAGAGACACCACAGATGCATTCGCAAAATCATACAACTCACCACCACCATTCCAAATCTCTCAAAATCCCCTCAGTAATCCTATCAATTGACGCAGAAAAAGCGTTCGACAGGATAGACTGGCGCTTTATGAAGTCAACCCTAACCTCATTCGGATTCGAGGTTCCCTTTATGTCAGCTGTCAATGCCCTCTACTCACCCACCCCCACGGCGACAGTCTCTAACATGGTTTTCTCATCCAAAACCTTCCCAATTCTCAACGGCACAAGGCAGGCTGCCCTTATCCCCCTTAATCTTCGCTCTATGATGGAACCATTGGCCAGAATTATCCGCGAAGACCCACAAATACATGGTATCCCAATAGGCCACAAAAATTACAAAATCTCACTTTTTGCAGACGACACTCTGTTTACTCTCACCAAACCACAAACTTCTCTACCACATATTTGCTGTCAATTCCAGACCTTTAGTAGAATCTCAGGTTTTAAAATTTTCTTCCACTGGGTATCATCGCACTTTACATACCTGGGAGTTAAGATATGCTCAGACCCCATCTCACTATACGAAGCCAATTACACACCACTGATACAAACCTTAACGCAACAACTTAAAAATGGACTACATACAACCTTTCATATTCGGCAGAGTCAACACATTAAAATGACGCTACTGCCCAAACTCCTTTATCTGTTCCGATCATTACCAATCCCCTTTAAACCCCCCGATCTCCGCCAACTACAATCCAAAATAACAAAATTCCTATGGGCCAATAAAAAACCCAGGATAAGCGGAAAACAATGCAACGCCCCAGGGAATTAGGGGGAGCCGCTCTCCCAAGCCTCCAACACTACTTTATTGCTGCCCGAGTATCTCAGACACTCTAATGGAACAAAACTCTAAACAAACCCAGATGGATAGAAATTGAACAGGCTCTCACCCCTGCTATCACCTTAAAATTATCTTATGGCTCCCTAACAGCAAATCAGCACACACACACTGCAGCCCCAATCCATATATACATATTCAGTGAGACTCTGGTACGATACTATAACAACTTACCATCTATTAACAACACCCTCATTATTACAACAATATTTCACAACCAGAGTTCCAAACAGGAATAAACACATTAGGCTGGACGCATTGGACAAACAGTGGCATCACCAATATAAGCCAGCTAATGTCGGGTGGCAGGCTGCTGCCATGGGAAGTGGCGAGAGGCAATTTAAATTACCAGAATCAGAATGGTTCCACTACCAGCAAATCACACATTACATCCAAAAAACTATGAACACTAAACAAGACTAGACAAAACAACTTTTGAATCTCTCTCCAGCAATTTAGATAAAAACAGACGCTTAATCACACAACTTACTCAATACTGAACAACACCAGACCAACATTCAAAATAACCTTTATACAAAATGGGAACAATGGCTGAACAGCTCATTAGACAAACACAAATGGACAAACATTTTTCAATCTCTCTGACATGCTCGCCAACATTATCCTCCAGAGAGAAAGCTTTAAAATTCTCCACCACTGGTACCTGTCCCCTCACAGACTGAACCACATATTCCCACAGCTTCCCCCTTATGCTACAGGAACTGCTGACAAGAGCGGATCTGAAGCATTGTTGGTGGGGGTGTCCTGAGACACAAAAGATTGTGGCAATATTGCGAAACACTAATACACAAAGTGCTACACAGGACGGTCCAATTGGACCCTGGTCGGCCCTATTCGATAAAATATAAATATCCCTCTCCTTCACCGCAACAAGCTAGTCCACAGCAATTGTGCAGCAGCACGCAGCCTACTGGCAAGCTCTGGGAAACAACTGGCCCCATCTGAGACACAACTATGCTAAAATCTGGTGGATTTGCGAAAATGAAAAAATATCTCACACTGTAAAGCTGGTACCACGATTAGATATTTCGTCCGATCGACCGATAGTTCAGTGTATCTGTCGATCGGACCGAAATTATCGAATCCGAATGTGCCCATGTCCGATCGACCGTTCGTCCGAATCGGCGAAAGGACGATCGGACAGGGTGGAAACCTCGTCCGATCGTGCGGTCCTCTATGGACCGCACGATCGGTCGCGGTGACTATCGGACCGGCTGCTTTTGCCGCGACCGACAGTCCTTCCTCCTGGCCGACCGTTCGAAAGTATCGAACGGTCGGTCAGGAGGAAATCGCTAGGTGTGTACCTAGCTTAAAGGGTACACTAAAGACCTACAATGAAGTGTGGTCCCCGTGGATATCTGGTATGACTGACCGGGGGTCTACCCTAGGGGACCTCAACCAAAGAACGGGGAGATAAGCGGAGAGTGGAGACGAGGGACACAAGGAGCCGTGGGCGGCGGGCAAACCGGATCTAGAGCCTCAGGTCAGGAATGTCTAATGTTTCAATAGCCTCCACGTAAACGGAGATATATAAGTCAGTAATTAAAACTTCTTAAGGTGTTTATTAAACGAATATGAAAGGAAACAAAAAAAAAAAAAAAAAAAGGAGAGGGAGAGACCGAGCATTGACTCGAAAAAAAAAAAACAAAACAAAACAAAAAAAAACCAACGGTACAGCCATAACCACTGTTTACCGCTGGGGACATGTGACACACACTGAAACAGTTTATTTGGACATGCACCCTCTACTGCTCGATTTTTTAAATAATTACAGAAGGTACCCTTTGAATTAGGTGGGAGGGTGAGGGTGTAGATGTTTGGAAACTACAACTCCTAGATAATAAACATGCTGGGAGTTGTAGTTTCCAAACATCTGGAGTGCCAAGGAATGAGAATTTAGAATTTGTCGATTTCTACCCTCGGTTTATACTCGAGTCAATCACATTTATTAGTTTTTTCAGGTACCATTGGGTGTCTCGGTTTATACTCGGGTTGTTTTGTGCTCGAGTATATACGGTATAATAGTTCAAAAGGCTGCACTCACGGGTCTATAATAAAAAAAAATGTATTTACTACATAAACATATCATAGTAACATAGTAATTAAGGTTGAATAAAGACATACGTCCATCAAGTCCAACCTATTCACCCTCCTGGACATACGGTACTTAACCAATTCGGCAGCCGCGCGCTCATTCCCTGTACTGGTGCGTCGGCTGACGTCACTGCCCGGCGCCGATAAGGGACGTCAGCCGCGCACCAGTACAGGGACTGAGCGCGCGGCTGCCGAATTGTTAAGTAATGTACAGGATTCAATTTGTATGCTGGCACTTACAGACAGGAAGCCCGGATGCACACTGGAGAGAAGGTACCCTTTGAATTAAGTGGGAGGGTGAGGCACGCGGCTGCCGATTGGTTAAGTAATGTACAGGATTCAATTTGTATGCTGGCACTTACAGACAGGAAGCCCGGATGCACACTGGAGAGCTGGATGCACACTGGAGAGAAGGTACCCTTTGAATTAGGTGGGAGGGTGAGGTGTAGATGTTTGGAAACTACAACTCCTAGATAATAAACATGCTGGGAGTTGTAGTTTCCAAACATCTGGAGTGCCAAGGAATGAGAATTTAGAATTTGTCGATTTCTACCCTCGGTTATACTCGAGTCAATCCCATTTATTAGTTTTTTCAGGTACCATTGGGTGTCTCGGTTTATACTCGGGTTGTTTTGTGCTCGAGTATATACGGTATAATAGTTCAAAAGGCTGCACCACGGGTCTATATAAAAAAAAATGTATTTACTACATAAACATATCATAGTAACATAGTAATTAAGGTTGAATAAAGACATACGTCCATCAAGTCCAACCTATTCACCCTCTTTTTTTTTCAACCTACCTAACAGTTGATCCAGAGGAAGGCAAAAAAAACGGCTAAAGGGGGGAAAAAAATTCCATCCTGACTCCAAACGGCAATTGGAAAGTATCCCTGGACCAACCAGATCTATATGCATTAATACCAGTAATTCTCAATATTTTGTAGTTTTAGAAACTTATCCAGGCCTTTTTTAAAGCTATTCAATGAACTGCTATTACCAATTCTGCGGAAGACAGTTCCACAGTTTCACCGTTCTCACTGTAAAGAAACCTTTCCTAACCTGAAGATGAAACTTCTTTTCTTCCAACCTAAAGGATGTCCACGAGTCCTCTGATATGACCTATTAGTAAACAATGCACCAGAGAGTTCATTGTATGGGCCATTAATAATTTGTATAGGGTTATCATGTCCCCACGCCAAACGTCGCTTCTCCAAGTAAACAGCCCTAACTTGTCTAATCTGCCTGCATATTCAAGCCCTCCATTCCCCTTATTAATTTAGTTGCCCTTCTCTGAACTGCCTCAATTTCCAAGATGTACCTTTTGTATATGGGATTCCAAAACTGCACGGCATATTCCAAATGAGGCCTTACCAGTGCCTTGTAAGAGGAAGAATAATATTTTCTCTCTTGAATCTATTCCCTTTTTATCTGTTGTATTCAATTAGATCAACAGGACTTGAAATGTAGTTCTTGAAGACGTTTCACTAGTCATCTGACTGGTGTTCTCAATTCAGAATGACTTGTACAAGAATCTGTGGCAATTATGTACCCTGGAAAATCCCAATTAGCAGGTACATAATTGCCACAGATTCTTGTACAAGTCATTCTGAATTGGAAAGCCAGTCGGATGACTAGCGAAACGTCTTCAAGAACTACATTTCAAGTCCAGTTGATCTAATTGAATACAACAGATATACCATGAGGATGAATGAGAACCTTCACAAGCAATTCCCCTTTTATACAGACAATATCTTGCTAGCTCTAGCTGTTGCTACCTGGCATTGCTTGCTATAGCTAAGTCTGTTATCTACCAGAACCCCAAATCTTTTTCCATTACAAATGCATTAACACAGTTATTTATGGTGTAGGTAGCACAGGATTATTAAATCCCAAATGCATCACTTACATTTATCAACATTGAATTCTATCTGCCATTCTGCTGCCCATTTTGATAATCTATCTAGGCCTGCTTGCAGCACTTGCACATCATTGGAAGTTTCCAAAGCTCTGCATAGTTTAGTGTTCATCGCAACACAGAGACCTTGCTCTCAATGCCCCCTTCTAAGTCATTTATAAACCGATTAAACAGAAGCAGCCCTAGTACAGAACCCTGAAGCAATCCGTTAGAACTTTAGCCCACATAGATGTAGCTCCATTAACCACCACTCTGTTTGCAATCCAATAACCAGTTCTCTATCCATGAACAAATGTTTTCTTCAAGGCCAACAGTCCTCAGTTTATACATTAGTCGCCTATGTGGCACAGTATCAAAAGCTTTCGCAAAATCCAAATATACCACACCCACTGCGTGCCCGAATCTAACTTCTTACTCACTTCTTGATAAAAACCAATTAAATTTGCTGGCAGGATCTATTTCTTATAAATCCATGCTGACTACCACTAATAAGATGATCTCTGGAGACAAAGTATGATATGATCCCGTAACAAAGTTTCCATCACCTTCCCTACCACTGATGTTAGGCTTACAGGTCTATAGTTACCAGGCTGTGAACGACTACCTTTTTTGAATTATGGTATTACATTGGCTTTTTTCCAATCCAGCGGCACATCCCCAGACCAAGCGAATCTGAAAAGATTAGAAACAACCTGATAGCCTTTTGAACTATTACATTAGAAAAAACTTACTGTAACAAGAATCCTGTGAAATGTAGTTTATGTAAAAGGTCCCAAGTTTAACACTCCTGCTCTATACAATTAGGCCGTATCACATCTAGACACATGCCTAGATGTTTATACAGGCTATAAATCAGATACTTTGCATGTCCCCACCCATTTCTCTGGGGGTGAGGAATGTGTTTATATGTTACATTATTAGGGAAATGCTATATAATAACATGAGGCTGTGAGGTACCTTCTGATATAAGAAGGCTCTATTTCTTTTTATACTCTGGGGAGCTTTTAGTCCTTTATCCACACCTTCCCTAACCTATATAGCCAATCATTATTTTGTGTTACCAAGTCCTAACCCGATAGACTGAAATCTGGACTTTGCTATGGCAAATACTAATAAGTATCAACCTAGAAGTTAATCTGGCTACTGTATTGTCTCAGGTTACCCAAAGGTCTGTTCTCAGACCGCAGGTTTATTCTACTTGGACCCTCTAGATTCTAGCTGGGCAGGTGGAATATGTAAAGATTATGTGTGTGTTTGTTCATGTAATGTGGTGGGATTGCTGGGTCCTTCTTAGGATCTTCAGGCTAATCTTATTTGTGCCCCCTGTATGCTTCCTGAGAGCAGAAAGGGAGGACATGTTTGGAAAGGTTCCTGATGCCTACTGGCTGAAGGGACCTGACTAGCCTCTCTCTAGCCCTGCAGCTTAAAAGTGTGGAAATGAGGAAGAGGCAGACGGATCCCAAACCACTTGCATGTTTGTGCACTTGGTGTTGGTATCACAGAAAGCACTACCCTGAGCTTACAATAATAAAAAAAATGGTGCTGTTTAGGTTGAATGCCACTTGTGGTAGGATTGCAGGTTTATTCATTTAGTTTCCCTAGAAGCTCCCCTGGAAGCTGATGATTGTTTGAAAAACAGTTTAAAATATCCCTGTATAAAGATTTATAGACACTGTATTCTCACATAGCAAAACATACACACATAATTTCCACTGTGCACCAACGGGCACACTTTTGCTAATATCTCTCACACTTTTGCTATGTGCATCCGGGCTTCCTGTCTGTAAGTGCCAGCATACAAATTGAATCCTGTACATTACGGTACTTAACCAATTCGGCAGCCGCGCGCTCATTCCCTGTACTGGTGCGTCGGCTGACGTCACTGCCCGGCGCCGATAAGGGACGTCAGCCGGCGCACCAGTACAGGGACTGAGCGCGCGGCTGCCGATAGAGTGGGCTGATGTGCGTGATAGAGCTATATGTGGTGCAGTGAGTGATAAAGCATATGTGGTTGCTGTGCGGGGATAAGCTATATGTGGGCTGCTGTGCGTGATAAGCTATATGTGGGCTGCTGTGCATGAAAGCTATATGTGGGCTGCGTGCGGATAACCTATATGTGGGCTGCTGTAAATGATAAGCTATATGTGGGCTGCTGTGCGTGATAAGCTATATGTGGGCTGCTGTGCGTGATAAGTTATATGTGGGCTGCTGTGCGTGATAAGCCATGTGGGCTGATGTGCGTGATCAGGCAGTGTGCCGTGTGCATAGGCATGTGCGCTGCTGTGCTGAAAGCAATTGTGCGATGCTGTGCATGATAAGCTGTGCGATGATGTAAATGATAAGCGTGTGCCGCTGCTGTAAAATGATAAAGCCGTGTGCGCGCTGTAAATGATAAGCATGTGCGCTGCCTGTAAATGATAAGCCATGTTGCGCTGTAAATGATAAGCCATGTGCTGCTGTGCATGATTAAGCCATGTGTGTGATGTTGCATGAAAGCCATGTGCCTTGCTGTTGCTATAAGCTATATGCGCTGCGATCCTGTACCCATAGGGTTATTGAACGCCATGCGATACGCACAAAACGGTTGTGTACGTGTGTTCAATTAAACGGAAACGAGCACAGCACCCTGTGGGAATACTCTCATGCAACTTGAATGCGGCGGAAGGTTAAAAGTGCTCGAAACATGCAAGTGGAACGCTATACAAAGTTCTGTATATTTTATAATTACACAAAAATAAACACATTCCGAACTTGCTGAAACAGAATCTCTTTATTTGAAAGGTCACACCAACATAGTTAACAGAATGTGTCAGGTTATTGGCCATTAATTGAACATTACTGGTAAATACTGCAAACTCTGTCAATACACAGCCTTAAAAACCACACCACAGAAGCAATATAAACGCAATTAACCCACGTAATGCCACAGGTTTCAAATTAAATTGTATTTTGACGGTTAGGAAATAGAAAATGTACATTTGACTGTTTAGTCCATAAGTTACGGGTGGACTATTAATTAAATAAAGGAAGGTGTTTCCCCATGTAATAGGGTTTAACTTGTTACAATGCTAATACTACCTTAAAGGACAGTTATACTCTAATATAGCTTGTCACAGTATATCATTCATAAATAAACAGATTTAGTGTCGGATGCAATAAAGAGGTGTAAAAGTTTCCTTCTGTTAAATTCTGCAGCCCCCAATGAGATATTTTTGATAGCTTTGATGCAGATAACCAACATCTCATTGGTGCTGCCAGATTAATAGGAAGGAAACTTTAATGAAACATATTCATTCAGTTTCTTGCTTGCGCAATGTGGCAACGGAATAGATAAGGAAATGTAATGTGTTGTTAAACCTGCTGACTCACATTACAATAGGGGCCCTAAAGTATGAATCAGCAAATTTCATAGTAAAGTAAAAAAGTAGGGAGTGTGATTCCTTTACAGAAGCCTAGTCTACCTCTTCCCCTGCTCTGCATTACTTCCACTTCATTACCTGTTTAATCCCTTGTCACCGGCCTGCCAGCTCAATCTCCTCTCCTTCTAACTGGCCAATAGGAGAGTTGATATAGGCAGTGAATGGCACCAAGGGGATCGTAAGTCAGGGACAAACATAAAGGAGGATTGGACCAAAATTTCCTCTTGTAGCAGGCTCTAGCACTTATATAGTTATAATATACCCAACTAAAGGGTCTCTTTGAGACCCAACTGCTACAAGAATATGCTTATAATCTGCACACTACTACCTTGTAGACACGCCGATTAAACTTCAGGAAGTGGTACTGACTTTTCTAAATCAACCAGTTCACTGGTAAAGTCTCCCACACTTCCCCTCCCAACACTGCACTTCTCGCGTGCTCACCTCTTCTAATACAGGAAATCGCAGATAGGGCCGGATGTCACGCCAACAGGAAAGTCAATGTAATCTGATAGAGGGTTGACATTGGCACAAGATCTGCGGGTGTGTGTCATGATTAGGAAGAGTAGGTGACTCGCCGTGAGAGATAAGTTGAAGTCAGTACCAGGAGGAGTTTACCAGAGAACCAGAAGTGGTTGCAGAATGGTCAGTAACACAATTTTTGTAGGCGGTGGGAAATTTCTGTTGTGTATGTGTGCGTGTGGGCGGGCTGACGGCATGAGGCTCTTCGAAGTTGACGGAGTCCAGGACCAAGAGGGGGATGAAGGCAGCATAGGACATTTGGGGACACAGATATAGTAAGGTTTAATAAGCTCCCCTGATGGGGACAGGGGTTTACAGTATAAAAAGATAAGTACCCCCCTTCTGTAAATTATGGATTCAGATATCAGCTCGGAGTTCTGTGGAGGAAGCCTCTGGTCTGTCTATATTGATCACGGGAACTTTTGGTAACCATCCAATATCCTTATAATTTACAACAAAATTCCTCCACTCATAGTGGGGGCCCGTGCCAAATTAAGGTTTGGCAGTCCAGGAGGTGGTACCAGCTGCAGCGATCTATTAAGAGAGGAGGAGCAGTATTACATTAATAGAGAGTTTAGGTTCATTATTATATGGGGAAATCCCTGAAAATGATTCCGCTCAACGATGCTACTATGAAAACTGGAATTTATTTATTCTTTATTATACATGGGAGACAACAGATACTGTGTCCACTGAACATTTCTTAATGCATAATCACATTATAAAACTAGAGGGTTTGAACAGCTATCAGGTATACCTCGATCTATGGAGAATGCTTTAAGAAAAAGCAAATTAAATATTACATACGTCCCACTTATTATAATCCTACATAGCAAAGTATGCATAAATTTTGTAATGAAGAAAAAAAAAGTGATTTGGGACTGGAGTGATAGCGATGCAAAAGGTTTGCAGCAACCAATCAGATTTAACTTTTTACTGGGTTACTAGTAGAAAGCATCTGATTGGTTGCTGCACAAATAAACAGGAAATGTCTGCCCTACATTTCATTCAGAACATTTAAAAATTCAGCTGCAACGGTCCTACAATTAGCAGCCAAGAAGAGGTTGAGCACAAAGAAGGTGCGATATTCCGTCAAAATCACCTGATTACCAAGAAGTCTCAATGTAACTAAATGGTGGGAAATGACTTTCACTACATTCAAACAAAAAATTATTATCATTCAGTAATGAATTCTATTCTGGCTCAGCCCATAGCCATTGTCACAGACAATTTCCCATCCTGACATTATAGAACGACGTTAATGTCAGTTAATGCATAAGATAATTTCTCCTGTTAAAGTGACTATCTTGAAAGGAATTTTCTACAAAATGACAACAAAATAACGCAAGAATTTATTATTGGATTTATATAGCGGCACCATCTACATATAATAACTATATTAATAAACTATTTACTTGGAATAAACTATTTCATCTTTGACAACACTATAAATCTCGTAACTATATATAGATACTAAATGTTATCAAATGGTTACATTGTCGAGGTAATTCCCCCCCCTAACGGTTGTGGGTGGCTGATATACACAATACGGATCTAAGAAACTAGAAAATGAAACATAGTCTGTTACAGTGTTTATTATAAATCATTTTTTATTGTTTCCTATATCCACTGGGGCCCAAACCTGGCTGATGCTAGGGGCCCTCATTAGCGCAATCAGACATGTGAGCAGGCAGCGAGGGTAGTCCACCCCGGCCTGCCCAGTTACGCCCACAACATGCCTTACCAGACTCCCTCCTACGGCTCTGTGCAGGCCGTAAAACATGTAGGCAGCCGTTGCGTCCTGCTGGTGGGGCTTAAAGCTATATGATGAAATCCGTGTTCAGTTACAGAAGATTCATTCAAAGATGTGCAAACAAATAGATGTATAGGATTGCAAGTTATTTGCCTGATTGAGATAATAAAGCAAAGGATACAATGCCTTATTAAGATATATGAAAGCCTATAAGATAGTACAGAGTACAGACAGATTGTTATAGATTGGTGCTATGAATGATTGCTTGTTCTGGTTACCTGTTACCGTATGCGTCAAATGGTAGTTTCCTGAGACCAAAAATGACCTGGGGCAGGGAGGTAAATTGAATTATTTTCTACCTATAATAATATACATATCCAAAACTTATTTATACAATCTTTGGGAGTGTGTGTGAAAAGAGACATTTACCATATGGTTCTTTCCTAAGGGCATGTAACCCGCAAATATATATAGGTAAATAAATACGAATAAATACCCCCCCCTCCCCCCCACCTGATCTGCAGCAAAATTTTCTTCACCCATTCCCTCTGCTTCTTAAAAAGTTTTCACCCCCTCTACAAGCTTCTTAACAGCTTGCACGGCTCAGACAGCAGCTAGGGAAAGAGCATCCAGTCACTGGCTGTGATGTCAACTGTAATGTCTTTGAGGTGGACTGACTCTTAAGTGAACAGACCACTGGGGTTCCTTGCTAACTTTCCCTCGTCCCTAGAATAGGATAGGAGAGAACAGTACAAGCTTTCAATAAAACAACGCGCGTCCGTATCACCGTGCCATATTAAAATAGACACTTGTATTAACAGGGTATCCAATCACCTAGGACACATTAACAGTTACTAACCATGTATATTAATAATTACACACACACATTAAAACACAACAGACATTCTACACCACAGCTATTAAAGATTTCTCCTATTCGTCTTTATGGATAAACTTTCTCCGACCTGCAATTATAATTACCAAGCAGCTATTAAACTAGAAGGGTTACATTAAGGATCTGGGTAAGGAAAACAAAAATAGCCCAAACATTGTGAAAAGGAAACTTTAGGGAAAATGATTCTGTAGAGATTCTCTATCAAATGCTTATGACTGATGAAAACTCACAGATGGATCATGTGACAGTACTCCAATAGCCTGAGCATTCCATGGCAGTAGTGGCTCACAGAGGCCTTAATTAGTGCCTCACAAACAACTTAAAGCTGTGTTAATCTCTGGATGTCTAATCATGACATGGCCTCTCTTGGTGGCTTCAACCAATGCGCCCCAGGCTAACATATATAATAGGAACAATTCCAGTTTGTTGCATTATATTTCTATTAAGAAGACCTCCCGTAGTGCTGCTCTGTGCCTGTTTAAAGTCCGCCTGACTGTGACCTCACAGACAGGACAAAAGTTCCGTGAATATGCTATATGGGCCCATGTATCAAGAATCTACCAATGTCTGGGGGAAAACAAAAAAAAACAATAGATTTTTATTGGGGCCAATCACTTAATTGACTCAGAAAAGGGAGAGGGATTGGGGTGAGTTTCTTAAGAGCATATCTTCCCCATCCACCAGGTGCTGGGCCCAGGCAGGGAGGGTAGTACCAGCCAAGATCCACAAGGGCAACCTCTAAGGTTGATTACAGCCCATCAAGACCAACACAGGGTTGAACTGCATTTTCAAAGGACAATTTACTCCGCTCGCTACTCTCCTCCATAGCTGCAGTGAGGACCTAACTCGCTAAGTTCTGATTACTTACTAACCAGAAAAGCTCCGTATCATGATTACTATGCATCAGGGGAAAAGCCAGTCTCAACCAGTGTACTTTGAAATTGGGAGTGGTAGGGCTGTGGAAAAGGGTTATTGTTGTCCTGTAAAACTTTAAGTGTGCTGACATTAAACAACGGTTACAAATGAGTCGGAATGGATTTAATGTAAACATGACCCACACAAAACATCTACAATTATTTTAAAAATGGAATTACTTGAAAAGAAATGTTTTATTATTATGTGTAACAGAAATAAAATAAAAGTTATATTTATTTATCTGCTAAAAATGATAAATAATATGCAAATCAATCATTTAGTAAAAGTATGAAATGTGAAACCCAGCTATAAAAACACTAACAACAGCATATAACATACCGGTATATTAGTGGTTTTTAAGTCGGCAAAAGGAACTATGGAATTCACAATGACCTATAACATTTATGCACACATTTTGCAAGCCAAAAGATATAACACTTTACCGATTGTATACTGTAATGTCGGTGAATAATTGGCGGAAGCGTCGCACTAGCTGCAGAGGCCTTTTTTTTTTTGATGCGGAGGGGCAGGAGGCCCCTTGGGGTAAAAAAAAGGTTACTAGAGGAAACTGTAGATGTCACATTCAAGTTATTTGAAATCCGGCCTGGTGAAGATCAAGTTTGGAAACAAAATGATCTAATGTTAACACCGTTTGCCAGGTCTATTGGGTGGCTTTGGTGTTATATCCTCGTCAAATGGTTACCCCAACCTTCTGACGGCATTCAGAAAAAGTGTAAGGACTTGTTGGTAATGAAAAGGCTTTTCTCAGATGGACAATGTGAATGTGGTTTTGCTGTTCAGAAAGCTCCGGTTCACTAAAAAAAAAAGGGGAACTAATTTGATTCTAAGTTCCTTGTGAGCGATGTTGATCCTAACCGATCGGGTTCGTAAAAGGGTTACCAGAATCGGACCTCTCTGCAAAAGGGTGGCAGAGGAAATAGTGTTAGCTTTACTTAAGAAAAAGGTTGGGTGAGATCTGTCTTGAAGTCCCTTCGGGTTGGGATGGGAGGAAGGTTAGGCATGCTTTTTACACCGTCAAAGTATTCACGTTATTTTGTGCCTTGCGGAAGGCAACTGAAATGATTCATTTTGGTAAGAAAGAAATGTGGGAACTGGAGCCTGAAGCTTTAATTGGATGTTGATTCACATGAAAAGTCCACAAAAGGATCCTTGTCAAAATGACCTTAAGCTGCGACTCCATTGGATCGAGGGTGCAGGAAAAAGGAGGAAAGGAATTTAGATTACAAAAGTGTTGTTTTTCTTCCCCGTAAGATTTCATTTTTCATCCCTTTAAAAAAAAAAACAATTAATTTTATATGTCCCACAAAAATACAATTTACTTTTCTGTCTACCCCCCCCCCCCCCCCCCCCCCCCCCCCCCCCCCCCCCCCCCCCCCCCCCCCCCCCCCCCACCCCCCCCCCCCCCCCCCCTCCCCCGAGATGCCATTACGGGAAGTCGAGCTAAAATAGAACTTCTCCGTTACGGAACTTTACAGTTGCAGGATCTTGAGAACTATGTATATTATATCTGTATTCCCGTCTGGTTACCTTTCAAGCTGTCTGGGGGGCAGAGGTTTCATCACTGTATATTACATTGATTGTATTTACAGTGCTGCATTCGTTCCTGATCTATACAGTTTTTCCCTTGTTAAAAATATTGCAGAAAATGAATCTGCACTACCATTTTACACCAGAAGAATGAAGGCACAACAGGCATCGAACAGGTGTTTCCCACGATAATCGCATGTGTGTATGCATTTGGTCTGCCTAAAATTGTAAGTGTGTACAAGGCTTAAGGAGCACAATCTTGCAAATTGTATTGGATCCAAATGATGTGATATTTTCCAGTTGTTTACTAGCCAGTGTGTTCATAATGTGAACAAATTTAGGTTAAACCACACAGACCAATAACTATGAGCCTCTTTCCAGTCCTTTTAACAACATGGTCTCTGTGCTTTTCACAAATCCCCAAAGAGCAGTGACTATTTCATAGGAGCAAACTGGTATTTTAGCTGTAAAGTTCCCTTAGCTGGTATACAGAAACGTCTGTTAATACTTGCCTTTAGCTACGGATGTTTATCATGCAAACCATGCAATAGGATGGAATTTGATATGCAAACGGTTAATCTACTTAGTCAGTTAAAATATTAAAGGCAAACTATCAGTGTGATCCATATTTGCCATAAATTATAGATAGGGAAGTAGAGCTTCTAATCTTACCTACTGTGTGTACAAGAGATTAGCTGTTATTATTCTGGAACTTGACTTGTTATGCTCAAGCATATGCACAGCAGAGCCTGGGTGCCTTAGGAGAGAAACTTCCAGGCCTAGCACTCATGCACACAGGGAAATAAAAGCCAGATGTGATTAAAGGACAACTAAAGCCATCAGAACAAACATTGAACAAGACGGCAGACATCCTTGCATTATAAAAACAGTGAATCGTGTCTCACCTCCTATTTGATAGGGCGTGTTGAGAAATGTAACTACAATATGAGGTTTGGGTGTTATTCCAGAAATAGTAAACCAAGTTATCAGACGACCATTCATGTTCTGCTCACATGCTCAGTCCTTAGATGGCACAACTGTTCAATTTGGTCACACCCCATAGTTCTAGCCAATCCTTTTATAGGACAGTAATAGAAGAAGCATGTGACTGAGGTCAGGGGTGGGCGTCCGGTCCACTGACATACACAGACTATTCATCCATCTTTCACGTGCGTAAAACATTACTTTAAAGAGTTTACTATGTTGCATTTTAAGTTATTTGGTGTTTTTTAGGAGGTGATATGTCAGATTCTGGAAGTGTAAAAATTTTGGTTTAGGTCTCCTTTAATATCAGTTTGAACAGCTGTACTGCACAACAGGAGTTAGGAACGAATTCTAACGTACCATATAATCAAAAATCACAGTGTAGTTGTCAGTTCATAAGGACAATCACAATGACCTGTTACGCTGCAGTATACAACAAATGAAATGAAATGTATTAGTCTATCACATTGCACATTAACGGAGAAACCAACGCCTACTACAAAATGTATCCACCCTGATTTCCAAACCTCCCCTAGGACAACCGAGTGTGGAATTGATTAAAGAACCCCAAAAGGTACTTACCTAAAACTAGGTAATTAGTGGTACGTTTCTGGTTCTTTTATTACCAGATAATCCTCTTTTGCTGTAGCTGCACTCTAAACTAGCGGCTGTACCACAGTAGAGTTCGGTGGAGTTGCCATGATCAGCCATGTAGGACGATGGTAGTGGAGAATGAAACAAGGCTTGGTTGTATTTGCAACTGTATGTTTATCAACAGAAGCGTTTCAAATAATCCTTTCAAGGGAAATGGGGGAAATACATTCTGATAGGTTTGGTTCTCCTTTAATCAATACGATTAGGTAACATGACTAGATGTCCACACATGGTATTTAACCTATTTGGTGGGGAAAATGTGTCTATACATTTCATGTAGCATCCAAATAAGCAAAACTACTAATAAGAAGGACAGTGTTCTAGAAAACAATATAACAATGAGCCGAGACTCGGAGAGAATCTGTTAACCATCCAGGATACAGTAAGCCTTCCCTTGTTTAAAGCCCCCAGACCTAGAGCATAAAGGTGCTTCATACATTATGAGGTTAGACAAAGTGGTATGGCTTAGCTTGATTTTAATACTTTTATGCCATTTTATACCAATTTTTATAATGTTTGGAGGACAATAAAAACACTGGAAAGTGTTTTTATGTAACGTAGAAGATATGTATGGTAAGTGACTAAATCCATACTTTTCTTGATCTTTTTATGCGATTTAACACGGGGAGGATCATGCAGTCAGAAACAGTAAGAGAATTGTAAATACAGCAAAAAGTGGAAACTGAGGCTTTGCAGTGAACCAAAAAATCCCATAGGAACCATACCCATCGGCAGAGGATAAATACCCATACTCTTACTATCATTAAATAAATGTATAACTTTATTTATAAATTACCCATAGGCACAGAGGATAAATACCCATACTCTTACTATCATTAAATAAATGTATAACTTTATTTATAAATTACCCATAGGCACAGAGGATAAATACCCATACTCTTACTATCATTAAATAAATGTATAACTTTATTTATAAATTACCCATAGGCACAGAGGATAAATACCCATACTCATACTATCATTAAATAAATGTATAACTTTATTTATAAATTGCCCATAGGCACAGAGGATAAATAACCCATACTCATACTATCATTAAATAAAGTATACCAAATTGGATTTTGAGTTCTGTGAACCAATTCTTAATTCCCTATAAGCTGCCTGGTTAATTTAGCAACATGTTAAACCTACAGCAGTTTAGGGGCTCTATACTTTATATGGAGGGAATCAATTGAACTATAGGTGTCCAACAGTAGAGCTAAACAGGCCATGACACCTGATCCCTGACCCTAAGGGGACTTTGTCCCTAACCACCTTATCACTGTACTGTCTCCACCTAGTTAACTATTACAGAAGCCCAAGTGTCCCAGATGGGCAACACATACTTGTGACTATGTATTGCATTATGAACAAATGTATTATCACAATGAAGATAGATGGGTAATAGATAGATAATAGACAGATTGGAAGGGCAATGTTAGCTACTGGACTGGCTGGCAAGTGACTGGTGTATATCGACTTTTAAAGTTGCAGTTCAAGTTAGTGTTTCTGGGCCGCTCAGGGCAGTTCACAAACACTGGGAACCCATTTAAGGAACCCCCGACTTTAAAGTTTGTATCTAATCACTTAAATTCCTAATCTTATTATGGCTGGATATAAAGTAGGATAATGCTAGCCATACACTGAACCTCCATTACACCAAATCTGCATTCCATCACATGAACTTCGAAAGTCTTAACATTGGTGCAGAGGTGGTTCTTACATTCTGATGTTCCTGGCCGGATCATGTTTTGCGAGCAAATGTTAAGGCAGTAACGCAGCAACAAAGTGATCAGGCACGGAGGTAAGTTTGCAGTATATGGCCGCTTAGTACGAACTAAAACGGACACATTCACAAAAAAGCGTTTTTCAGCATGAAATGCAGATTACGCTGGGTGTGGGGCCTTAACCAACATAATGGCCATAATGCAAAATAATGGCCACATGATCTAAATATCGTTTCATAAATTTCAAGCTAATAAACATTTCCCAGCTTGTCTGATAAGGAAAGGTTGAGAATGATTTACAACACAATGCGATTGTGGTTTGTGTGTATAGCAACTACAAGGCTCTACTAAGCATGTCCCTACCAGAATTCTCTAGCCATAAACAGCCTGAGATTGAGATCACTGATATCAATGAGCCCATCATCAAGCTGGTATCTCTCCATGCAGGTTCTGTGAGATGAAAGTAACTAAAAACGATTTAATATTGCTCATGCTTTTCCATAGATGTAATATATATTGTATAGATGGCCAGCTGCATTCTGCACAGAAAGGACAATATTTTGGTAAGTACTTAACTGACCACATGACATATGCAAATTTGCAATTGGCTGTGATTTGTCCAATCGTTTGGGCCAAACGACTCTACTGAATAATTGGTTGGGAATGATCTGTCGTACCAAACATCATAGTGGATCACCCAAATGATCTGACCAGAATAAAGGCTTGGTGATTGAACAGGCCAAATATCAGTCTGTGTATACCAAACCTAACAATGGTAAAAGGAGAAGAGCAATGCAGGATGGCTCCAACCAATATTACCAACACTACAATTAATAGTAATTGTTACCCTAGTTATTTTGTAAATTGTCTTTAATATAACAGATTGTTAATGATCACAAATAAAATACAAACAAAATGGAGTTAAGTTAAAGGGATCACTACTCACACTGTGATTTATTGTCTAATATCTTTATCTATCTGGATATAATGGGTAAAAAGAAACAATGGGTTGACTAACCAACAATATCAAATGAGGTGGAGTTAAAGGGATGATAGGACAATGAAAGCCAGGTTGACCCAATCATTAATGGGAGCTAGCTACAGCACAATTATTGGTAAATAGTCAGGTACATGTTACCCTGAGGGTGCTCCTGCTTGTGATAGAAAGATAGATATCAAAAGAAACATTAGGAGGAACATATTGAAATCTTAACATGCAGGAAAAAGAGATAAAAGTTTATTTAAAAAAAAAGTCACATAGAAAACTTTGCAATACCGACTTGTAAATTATAGCTCCTGGTATTACCCACTAGGATTCTGGGAACTGTTTTCATGAGACAATATTCTTTAATTCCATGTACACGCTGCAATCAATCACATAAAACGAGCATCCATTCTGTTTCTGTCAGTAAAGGTGACCATACACTGTACTTACCCACCCGAGCGATAAAACAACATCTGCCAGACGCCTTTCACATTCTTCTTTGCCCCCCGACCGCAAATCCCATTCATTTTGCAATCACATGTCGGTTCTCAAAGATGAAAGGGAAAGAGGTTCCTGTAGGATCAGTGTAATGACGTGTGACGCTCGGGCGGGGAAAAGTACAGTGTATGGTCATTCTAAGCTGCAATACTTCAGCGAGGTGTCTATACAGGCTCTAAATAAGTGTGTTCTTTACTTTCACTCCTGCTGTTTTCTAATATGATGTTTTAATTCTATTGAACATCAATGATTTTGATTGGTCCATTATTATTACTGCCCTTATAATCCCTGGTGTGATGTAATGTGAGTAAAATAGTATCATGTGCAAAATAAGCAAGACAAAGTACAGGGCAAACAGCATAATCCCAAAAATGTATACGTTTTAGAAACTAATACATACAAAAATATGAACCATCTGCAATGCTTGCAACAGGAAATCCCTTTTTGTAGAAATGTTACTGTATGTAACTGAATAGCAGTCTATGCTACTATTCTGAGGGGCATTAACATTTCAGTGACATCACATACCTTTTAACAGGTACAGTAATAGCAACAACAGAGGCGCAGGGGGAGGATAATGAAGTGAACCTGATCTTAGCACAGCTCTGTGCAATGCATTTCTCAATAGTGTATGTGTATGGTATCACTAAATAAAAAAAAACAAACTGACACAAAACACAAAAATGTTATTAGGAAAATCTACTGTTTGCTTTCCATTTAAGAACAGTTTTTTTCATTTTAAACAAGGGATGAAGTAACTAACCGTAAACACGAGAGAAATTGAAGTAGAAATATATTTTCCATTGTATACCCTACTAATCGCATAACTGACCTATAGAAAAGCATTAGAATACGGAGTCCTACTGATTAGTGGGATGCGGTTTGCAGTGTCTCTTACCTGCTGGGGAGCAGCTGGGTCCAATGGCAGATTCTGGGCAGAGCGGCTACGCGGAGGAGGCAGAGGAGGTGCATCTAGACTTTGTATGGGCTGTGTTTGGGATGTTGGCTGTGCTGTTGTAGGTAATAGTGGGTTCTTGCAATTTTTGACTGGGAGGTTGAGATGTGGACCTTGGCTGAAGAGGACCTGCTACGCTGGGCTTCAAGGGCTCAGGACAGTAATGGAATAACTGTAAAGAGACACAAAGATACCAAGGCCATTCATCATTAACCAGTGTAAAAAGCTGAAAAAGAAATTAATGGATAATTTAAGCTGGATACATACGGGCGTATTTTTCGGGCCGAAATACCGGAGGTGATTTTGCTGGCGACCGTTGACATGTCGGAAAATGTGCGGTCTCAATTTACGTTCACCACTAGCGAGAGGTCGGTTGTAACGAAAAAAACTACCCAGGTATACCCAGCCTGTCTCCCTTTCTCAGCAGCAATCCAGCTCTATCATAAATTCTGCAAAATCCCATTTCCCATAGCCCATTGCGCTTTTTAATATAAGCCCCATTCAATTCTACAGAGTTTGTGCCAAATAATGATTTGGTTAAAAGGAAAGTGCTATAAGAAGCAAAGGAGCTTAGGAAAAAAATACATTTTTAGGCAATGGTAACATTTAATAATATAGCAGTTTTGGGCTTTATTACATAAAGAATTACCTTTAATATTAAGCCTTTCATTCTCTTCTAAAGACATTCAGCATCCATTGATTGAATAACTAAGTTATCACACGCCACTTACCTTTAGGGGGTTCAGTCTGTTTGTTTGGTATGGGAGTTGAACGCGCATGGCTTTGAGGGGCGCTGATAACGCCAGCACGTGGAGGAATGGTCTACAAGAAAACCAAATTATAAAGATATAAAAAAATATTCAATTATGCTGACAGCTTGACACAGGCATCTAAATGGCTCCCAGAGGTCTTAATACAGCTCCTGGTATATCACTGTAACACTTTGAACTTTATGTCTTTTAAAGCAATACTGAATTTTATTTGGTTACATTTCTTACCGGTCTAACTGTACCGCAGGCAGCATTACTAGGAGGGACCATCTGTACGGGAGACTGGCCTCGTACTGAAATAAAAAAGATAACCACAATGATTGCTCATTTGGTTCTTACCCAACATAACATAAGGTATGTTAGTTAGTGCCATAACATGCAGCATCTCTGTATGTGACTTTCTTTGTTAATACTATTTAAAGGGTTCTCCACCCCTAAAATAAACTTTTAACATTGTGTATCCCACCCACAATCGCTGAATTACTTGCAAAGAAAGCCCCAGAAAGATACTCACAGACCTTCGTTCCTCCGGAGCTCTGCTCCCAGCTCTCTACAGTTGGAAACAGCAGAGAAGGGCAGGGGCAATGCTTATCTACTGCAGGATAATCTGCCTGGCCATGCTTTCTACTGCAGGATTATCTGCCTAGCCATGCTTTCTACTGCAGGATTATCTGCCTGGCCATGCTTTCTACTGCAGGATTATCTGCCTGGCCATGCTTTCTACTGCAGGATTATCTGCCTAGCCATGCTTTCTACTGCAGGATTATCTGCCTAGCCATGCTTTCTACTGCAGTATTATCTGCCTAGCCATGCTTTCTACTGCAGGATTATCTGCCTGGCCATGCTTTCTACTGAGGATTATGCCTGGCCTGCTTTCTACAGGATTATCTGCTGGCCATGCTTTCTACTGAGGATTATCTGCCTAGCCATGCTTTCTACTGCAGGATTATCTGCCTGGCCATGCTTTCTACTGCAGGATTATCTGCCTGGCCATGCTTTCTACTGCAGGATTATCTGCCTGGCCATGCTTTCTACTGCAGGATTATCTGCCTGGCCATGCTTTCTACTGCAGGATTATCTGCCTGGCCATGCTTTCCGATGTGGATTAGATTTAGTTTTTTTGGTAAAACATAGTAGCACCTGTAATCACTGACTTTCATCTCAATATTCAATCTATGTTTCCAATCAGAATTTACTTATTTCTGGTTCATTTTTGTAAGTTTGTTACATTTTGTTACATTGGGTGTTCTGCTCGTTATGTACGAATTGAACTTCTTTGTTCTCATTAAGAATTAATTTAAAGGGCATGTCCACCCCTTTTTCAAACTTTTTGTGGTACAGTAGGTCTCCCTCCCCCAGCCCCAACCGCCATATTAGTTTTGTCTGAAACTCCCCCAAACTCTACTTACCTTACCTCTTTCCTTTCCGGCCCCTCTGCAAACTGGGGGCCAGACCGGCAGCCTCGTCCGTGATTGGCTGAGAGGCCACAATACAGCAAATGGGACCGCGCGTGAAAGCACGCACATTACCGTCCACTTGTGCTGTGATGCGTGCATATTTTCACTATCAGAGCACACGTGATCCACAAAAAAATGGTGATTGCATGCGTTCAAAAATGGATCATGGCGCAACGGACACCAGTGCACCTAGTGTTGCCAGGCCATTTGGCCAACCCTAGCATTCGAATTTTAACACACGATTGGATAGCTAGTTTGGAACTACCACATTTCCTTCAGCCGCATGCGTTTCCATAATAGATAATAGCATTTACATAATCACATGAGCAAATGCACGTCAACGCAACAGAATTGCGTGTGCGCTTGTGGCACGTTGTAGTGTGGCATCAGCCTGAGACAAGATGGACACCCCTGGCCTTGGCAGTTGTTGGAATATTAAACTACAGCCCAATACAAGTTATACTTATGTCCTGATGTCAAGATACTTACAGCAAAAAAGAATTTTTACTGCATAACAAATCTTACACTGACATTTTATTCTCTGTGATATTTTTTCATCAAGTTGTTTAGATCTTTACAATCTCTTCCATCCGCACACTGTAAGGTATTTTTGGAGTGCTGCCTTTTGCAGTGGTATCATGTCCATAATAATTGGCGTGTAAGTAGGCTGGGTGGAAGGAGGAAGCAGTCTGGGGAACATTTAAAAAGCTTCCTTGATAATGGGTGCTTTAGCTGAACTACCAGTAATATGGAAACTATTGATGTGGATAGAGTGAAAAGGATGAAGTTCAGAAGAAGTTGATAGTAAAGTTTTTGGCCATTTGCTAAACACGCACCGCAATCAATAGAGATTGTACAGATGTGCTCATGCAGGATTCCTGCTCTGTGCATCGTGAGTTTATAATTTACCTTTCATTCCTGCTCTGGTATCAGGTGCAGATGTTGTGTTTGGATGAAGCAATGAAGCTAGTGGATATCCGTTATATAAAAGCTGTGAGCTAGGGAAATTAGCGAATTGTGTTTATGTGGGAAGTGCAGGCTTAGGAAGATGAATGGAGATTCAAGCACTGAGCCGTGAGATTTATGGCTGAACAGGAATAGGACAGCTGAGCCCTCAGACGTTTGACAGAAAGACTGAGCCAACGGGGAGCAGATCTCTCTATCTATCTATATAGAAAATGTAACAGAGATAGAATTTACATGGTGTGTACACTGAGCGCTAACTTAATATTGAATAATAAATACATGCTGGAATCACTTAAAAATATAGGGTTACTGTACACAGGTCAACAGTGGTGCAATATGTATGCTTTTGATTGGCAAGTTCCACCATGCACCCTCGATCTTTAGTTGGTTTCAGCTGTGACCACAGATAGGATTGTAGGAAAATTTTAATTTTTAAATTAATTTAAAAAGAGAACATAAAATAATAAGGGGAATGGGGGGGGCTGGACTATGCAGGCAGATTAGACAAGTTAGTGCTGTTTACGTTGGAGAAGCGGTGATTTCACAGGGATATGATCACTTTATGCAAATATATTAATGGGACAAATAAACTCTGGTGCATTGTTCACTAATAGGTCATATCAGAGGACAGGGATACTATATAATATTGAGAATTGCTGGTATTAATACATATACTGTAGGTCTGGTTGGTACGGGGATAATATATAATATTAAGAATTGCTGGTATTAATACATATACTGTAGGTCTGGTTGGTACAGGGATACTAAATAATATTGAGAATTACTGGTATTAATACATATACTGTAGTTCTGGTTGGTACAGGTATACTATATAATATTGAGAATTACTGGTATTAATACAAATACTGTAGTTCTGGTTGATCCAGGGATACTTTCTGATTGCCATTTGGAGTCAGGAAGGAATTTCCCTCCTTTCCATCTGTTTTTTTTTGTCTTCCCCAGGATCAACTCAATGTTTTTGAGTAGGCTTGAAAGGTTAGACTAGATAGATGTAGATCTTTATTCAACCTCTAATACTATGTTACTATGTAATGTGTTTATAGATTTTTACATTGTGGTTGCTCTATCATAAATGCTGTTCCAGGAGGTAGGAGAGAGAAGGTTCTTTGAGGTATTTCTGACATGAGTTTTGTTTATAAACCAGGGATCTCCAATCGGTGGATCTCTTGATCTTATATATAAGACACTGAACCGCAAGACAGCGTAAAGTAGTGTGAGATGTTGAGGTTGTACTTTAGAATGTCAACACATTGTTCCTCCGTTATGTACAATAGCAGCAGAGATGCCCTATATTAAAAGGGGACATCACAAAGGAATGTAAGAGAGGAAAATATTTTTTGACTTATGTAAGATAACAAAATGAATCATGAGAATGTGTCAGTATCCCTTTAACAGTAAACACATGGTTTATCTAAGCACGTGCTTTCATTATGTTGTAGACAGATGTAATCCAACACAGTTTACAGCTGTTGTTGTTTTATTATTGTGGGGGTTTTGAATGGTCTTTTTTGCCTCTTTCCAACCCAATAAATAAGACCTTAACAAGTGAAATGATTTTATCTTCCATACCTCCTGCTTTGTGTTGGATAATGTTACTGTTTAAAGGGAAACTGTGGTCTCTGTATATGTCAAGTCTACTGAACAAGCGCTATGTTTCCTCTCTGTGGCCTTTCAATCCAAAGTTTAGCCATTAAATGGGTTACTAATTCCAGTTGTCCCTATTGGTGGGGAGTACTGTTGCATGCACAGTAGACACAGTTTGCTGGGAGATGAAGGGAATCACCATTGTTTGTCGGCTCATCTTGTGCTCCTAATTTGCATGCAGCCTGGTTGTCAATATTTAAAGGGTAACTATGCCCATAAGTAAACTTTTAAAATCATAAAGTCAAAAGTCTAAATGCAAAATCAAAGTTTAAAATATTAAAATTGTCCTTTACAACATTTCTTCCGATTTGATTAGCATGGACTAAAACCTATAGGGCCGATGTAGTAAGGAAAGCCACACCACTTACCCAACCGCGATCCCGCGATACTGTAAACTCCTTACCCAGGCTAACTGCTCAAGCAAATCTTAACTCTGTCTTTTCTACATAGGCTACGCCGTGCTATTACCAAAAAGGTTTGGAAATGCCGCAGCCACCATAGATTGGTGCTAAACCCATGCTAAACCTATATTACACTAATAGTGGCCCGGATAGTGGCCATTATAACATCGGCCCCTCTATGTGCACCTTTTAGTGGTATCTTTCTCTACAGCCTATGGGCATTTATCAATTGTCTGTTCCTATTACTCTTCTTCTTGGTCTGATTAATAGGCCTCATTGCTGCCCTGACCTTTGCCAACAAGTACATGAAGATTTTGCTTTGAGATGTCCCTGTCTCACAAGGTTCTGCTGACATTGTCATTCTGTTGGTTTGTGTTGTAATATTTCTGACAGATGAATAAGAACAAGACCTGGTTTTAGCTCTAGAAGAAGAGCTAAATATAATGAACCATAGGACACAAGTCAGTTATTTAAATGAAAATATTTACTTTAGCAACAAAATTTTTTTCTAAATTATTACAGAAACTATAAAGTTGAATAGCTAATTGTTTTTTTGTTAGACAGTAAAGCTTTTAAGAAATGTAGGTAGATACGGTATGTTATTTTGCAAAGAATTGTAAGAGATGCCAAATGTTGCCCATACTATTAATCTGCAGCAACCAATCAAATGTTCCCTAACTGTAGTGGACCAGTTAAAAGGTATTATCTGATTGGTTGCAGCAAATTAACAGCAGAGAATTTTTTTGCACCTCTTATTAAATAAGCCCAAAAGTCTAAAGCCTCTTGAGGGACATTTGTTAAAGGACAACACCATTTCCCCTATCCATTCCTGCAAAGTACCCAGGGTGAGGACCTAAAATGCAAAGTCCTCACCTCTGGGTACTTTGCAGGAATTGGTGTGAAAGGAACGAGAGGGAGGTGAGTATAATTGTCCTTTAAGTATTAATCCCAAGCTAGGGGATACTGCAAGAACAAACACACATGTCATACTTTACAGGATACATCATATGTTATTTTTTTATGGTTTTAGGCAGATAACATGTTTTTTGTAAAAGGGATGGGGGGGGGGCTTGAGGTTGAACTACACTTTGAAGTTTTATCTTCCCTTTGCATCTGTAATTGCTTTTTAAAAATGAATCTAAATGAACATGAGACAGTGCTGTGTAATTATCGCTGTGAATAATTAGTGCATGTTAATTAAGATAAAATATTCTGCGCAGACTGGCATTTAGAGCTATAAAGACAAAGCTTCCTGGTCTGGCACTATTTACACAGACAGGAAAGAGGGAACAGGATATTCTGCTTACAGGGTGGGACCTGACAGAGCGATCCCACGACATAAGATTCATCCTGCCGGAACCGCCTTTCCCGTTCTTCTTTGCAACCGACATGCGATCGCAAAATGAATGGGATTTGCGATCGCATGTCGGTCGCAGTGAAGATTGGGAAAGACGGTTCCGGCAGGATCGCTCTAATGCCGTTGGATCACTCGGTCGGGTAAGTAAAATCTTTCTAGTGTATGGCCACCTTTAATCAATAAGAGGTGCACAATTTTGTCTGTGTTCTGGATCTGCAGCAACTAATCTAAAGTTATCAACTGTTTTCTTACTGTAGTAGACCAGTAAAAAGGTAACGTCTGGTTGGTTGAGGCAAATAAACAGCTCAGGCAAATAAAATTTAGCCAATGGCTAATTCCATTTACTGGTGTCACTTTACTCACAAATATGTTGTTGTCCTTCTCTCTTTCATCTATAGTGATGGTTATGGTAATCTCTCTCATTTGGTTAGCTCTCTACATTCAGATGGTTCAGATTTTTACTTTTCAACCTGTTATTTAACTGTTATTACAGAGGGAAGACTGCGAGGCCTGTTCCCACATTGACATTTATTTTACATTAATGGCATATAATAGGGACCTAGCGAGGCAAATGATTTAATTCTTAACTGTTCCAACTGTAGAGCTGTGACTTGGATCCAATTCATGTTTATTAGATTACCTCCATTGTACACTTGTACCTTGTTCTTCACTTTAAATAGACCAGCAGGAATTGTCACCAAGTTCTGGCCTTGGGTCTGTTGCTCCCAAGAATTGATCTAAAAAAACAAATCAGCCTAAAAGGTCTGGCAGGTTAGGAAATTGTATCCATTCAAGTCCAGTTGATACAGAAAGTGATATTAAAACTAATGGGGTTCTGTCAGTGTGAGAGAATGGCATATTCCTCTTCCAATTGATCTCCGTGAATGGTCTGCCAAAGGATGCTTCATTTCTTTGTCCCATATACAGTTTAGGGGGTAGATAGGTGTTGGATTTGGGGGTAGATGGGTGTGGTTAGGGGGTGTAGATGTGGTTAGGGGAGTAGGTGTTGATTGAGGGTAGATGGGGGTTGGTTTTGGGGGTAGATGCGTGTTGGTTTGTGTGTGGTTTGTGTAGATGGTGTGGTGTGGGGTTTAGGGTTGGTTTGGGGTAGATAGGGGTAGATTTTGGGGTAGCTAGGGGTTGGTTTTGGGTGAAATAAGGGTTGGATTTGGGGGTGGATATGTGTTGGGTTTGAGGGTAAATAAGGGTTGGTTTTGGGGGTAGATAGGGGTTGTTTTTCAGGGTAGATAGATGTTGTTTTTGGGGGTGGTGGTTGTTGGTAGGGTTGGTTGTTTTGGGGTAGGTGATGGGTGTTATGTTTTGGGGATGTTTTTGTGTATTATGTTGGTTTTATTGGTTTTTTGGGGTGTTTAATGGTGTTAGTTTCTTGTGTTATAGTTTTTTAAGTAATGGTATGTATTTTGATGATTTTGTTGGTTTCATTGTTTTGGGATTTTTTTGGGTTTTTAGTTTTGAGAAGTACAGAGTTTTGTTTGGATTGTAGTAGTAGGTTTGTCAGTCGGTTACATTCATAATCAGCATGTTATTGAATGTATGGAAATTCACTGCCCCATTTTTGTACCTATATTGAGAATGTCTTTCAGGCATTATGAATGTAAGTGACACACTATTGCCTCCAACACACTAAACTATCCTTTGTCCGATATTCTGACGCTTATAGTTGGCGATTTCCCAGCGCCCTCCTTTACCCATACATTAGCTAATATGTTCCCTTAAATTGGTTTCCACCTTTGTGTACATCGACGCCTTCTTTGTTAGTCCTTTCTTACCCAATACCCTCCCTCGTCAGCGCTTGATGTCTAGTCCCTTCGAGGCGTCACTCCTTTTGGATCATCTACCCGCCTTCTATGTTCATGTTTCCTTGTTGCTAGGCGCCTTGTTTTTCATGAGGATTTGAGTTCTCTTGCCAACCCTGTGGAGGGAACAAAGAAAACTATGAGGTTTAACCAATGTTGTTATTTCTGGGGGGGGGGCATTGAACCTCCATGTTTGCTGAATTCCATCTGCAGGTCACCAAGCTGTTCTACGTTACAACCACAAATTGTCCTTCTCTGCTATTTATATTTATTTTTAACCATATGTTTCATAGCTTTGTATGTTCTCTGGTTCCAGTTCAACTTTGTTTCCCCTTCCCTCCTATTTACTCTCCGTCCCTCTCAGTCCTTTCTGCCTCTCTCCCCTTTTGTCTCTCTACTCTCCCCCCATCGCTCTCCCCTCCTCAGTCACTGCTTTGGCTGCACAAAGCTACGGTAGTTGCCAGAGATCCTGTTTCCCAATCCTCAGACACCTCCAGCTAAACTGGCCTCTGACTCTCCCTGCACATGTTACCAACCACATGTCATTCGATAAATCCAACGGTAACCCCATCCGCACGAAAGGGGAAACAAATCAGAACGCAGCCTCTCATTTATTTAATCCCAGCGGGATTGGCCAACAGTTCTGGAAAATGAGTGGAAAGTGGCTGGCGGTGTGGAGGGGACATGAAAGATATGAAGGGTTATTTCCACTTAATTAGTTTGTGAGGCGTTTTAACCCGTCTGCTTGGAAATGAACCATTGTAGGGATTCTGGGATCTATCTGGGAAGGAATAGGTGCATCACCTCTCATAACATTAGCCAGGAAAATCTGGACAAAAACAGACGAGCAGCACAAATTAAATTGTTCCAGTCACACAAGCAGAACGGGCCGTGTATTCCAGATAGTCTTGTGCTTTAAATGCCGTTCTCTGATGGAAAATGAGATTACAGGATGACTTAGAATATTGGTTATTCGGAACATATTTCCTGGGTTTGTTTGGACAATCTGCTACTTAGTCATGCAGATAGCGGACTTTATACAAATGATAGAGCTACTAAATGTCTCTGCGGTGGTCTTTCAGGTGCGGTTCATAAACACGGAATATCCACCAGAAGTGTTGGTTTACCTGTGCTGTTACTTTGCTTCAATCAGATACAAGTTTTCGACAATTGCGCCCAAAATGCAGATCGCATGCACTCCGTGAATCACAACGCAGGGCAGCGCACCTAGTGTGGCCAGACCAATTGGCCAACACTAATGTGCACTTAGATAAAATCGGATTGGATGCTGCAAATTAAGAGCCTAGGCAAAATATGTTCTGCTGTGTGCCCCAGAAATTCCAAAATATGCATACTTTGTATGGGTGTGGATACAAATGCATAAGCCACCAGGGGACCAAGAGTCAGCAGTGTTACATTATTCACTGACCATAGGTTTTACACTTCTAGCTGCTGAATATCCATTTTGTTTTATCTTTAATGGAATTCAGGAACTACGTAATGTTGAGTTTAAAAAAAAACAAAATTGCCTTATTTTTGTTTAAACTGCCTCTGAGTTAATTAATGCTCCTAGAGCAATGACATCACCCAGTGACAGTGTCAACTTTGATTGGCTGGTCTGGGTGCAGTTCTCCTATTTGACCAATTGCAGATGGACAGCATTCCACCTACACTGACTTAATGGATTATTCCGTGGGCTATTAGGGATGTCTATGGGAGTGTTTCATCATCCTGGCATTACTGAGTGTTACATGGTGTGGCTAAGATACATCTTAAAGATGTCGGAAATAACGATTTTTAAAATAAGAAATGTTTAATAAATAGGAGGGATGCCACATGCTATAAGCTATATAGTCATCTGATGTATCAGCTCCTATTTCCTTCCTTCTTGCCAAATGGCACCCTGAACTTGTTATGAACGTTATGTATTAAAGGGGAACTGTGGTCTCCAAACATGTGAGTTTAAATGAAAGGCCAGTTTCCTACCTTTAAAATGAGCCATCAGACGCCTCTCACGTGCTCCACAGCCCAATATATAAAGAAATGGACTGACCAGAAAGTTAATGGGTGGAGGCTGACGTGACATTCCTGAGGCTCCTTGCAGAGTGCCGCTGCTGAGCACAGCCTCAGACTCCCTCAGTGTGTGAGGGAGCCACCAGGCAGGCAGATAATCCTGCAGTAGAAAGCATGGCCAGGCAGATAATCCTATAGTAGGTTTTATTAGTCCTTTTAAAGTCCTTTTTAGGTCAATCCAGGGATTATCCATGATGTTTTCATGTCTTCTGCTTTCCTCTGTGGTTTACTACCTAGAAGGAAGTATGCCGTGTTCTTAAGAAGAAATTCTCTATACTTAAGGTAAAAATTCCCAATGGTAAAATTTAAGAATCAAAAAGGAAAAGTATTCTGTGCATAAAACATTTCTTTTCTGCACATTGTACAGTAGTTACAGCTACCAGGAATGCTCTAATCATGACCCCCACGATGAGAGCATTCTAAACTGGATTCTTCCAAGACAAGAAAGAATCCAGTTTCCAATACACAACAGGCAGGGAGATTCAATAAAAGTTCTTATTGTCAAAAATGGTGCTTATTTTACCCCAACCAATCAGATGTTAGCTTTCAAATGTTAAATAAGATCTGATTGGTTGGAGCAAAATTAGCACCATTTTAAATTATAAAATAGAGAGTTCTACAATAAACTTTACAAGTAGCATATCTTCCTATAGGCCAGGTCCTGGACTAAGTGAGGGGGCTGGGACAAACCACAGCAGACCAACTTCAATGCAGTTGAGGATTTAAGCCACTCCCAGCGGTGAGGACCATACAGGTTCGGTTCTCACTGTGGGTACTTTAATTGGGAGATGGTAGGTTGTTATAATTTAAATTTAAAGGAGTATTATTCCCTTTTAAATTATATATGAAAAATAAAAAAAGATGGAAAACAGACATTCTATTTAGCAAATTGCTTTTTTTCTAATTGTTTTGTTACGTAGGCTGACGATGGGCAGCCGCATGCTTGTTTGGGAAAGATGCTACACATACTGACGGTAAAGACCCAATACTGTCGGATCTGAACAAGGAAGCAAGATTGGACAATTGGTAACTCAGAAGGTTTTCTGGCAATTAAAGTTTATAACATAATCCCCAAATAGAAGTGTTGGTAGGGCATTCTATTCCTAATTCCTTGTGCTTTAGTAAATAAGTACTTACCATCACAAAGTTTCAGATCCCCTTTGTGCTGACCTAAACTAGATGGTGTAAAAATTCCCAATTTCATGCAAAACACGTACTTTTTTTTTGTTGCTGTCAGAAACTTCAAGCATTTCTGAGCAATTTGGTGCAAGCTGCTTACTTTATCCTATATATCCTTTAGTACACCTAAACTTGGGAAAAGCAAAGAAAATGCAGTTTATACCTTTCCTATACTTATAAATAGAATTTATGAACTTTAAAGGGCATGTTCACCTCCCAAACTAAAATTGAAACCACTACTGGCCCCACTGTGTAGTTACCTTACCTTACATCTCTGCTCCTTATGGTTCTCCTGCAGTGCTTGTCCAGGAAAGTAAAGAGTAGGAGGTGTACTTCCTGTGGGAAAGGTTTCTACCTCTTCCTTGTCCTCTGAGCATGCCCCCCCCCCGAACCCTCCCTGACTGCCCTTCGTCTAGTGTAAAAGGATTTATATATGTTATAGGCCATCCCTTGTCATCCCCAACCACTATATTAGATGTCTAAAAAAGAATCCAAACTCTACTTACAGCTCCCACAGTGTTCTCTATTACCGACAGCCACAGATGTGCTTGGCTGCCTCTTTGTGCCCAATTACACATGCCGCTGACGGTCTGGCCCCCTGCTTGTAGTTCTAGCAAGCTGGGAGCCGGATCAGAACGCCGTGGGATTGAGGAGCTGTAAGTAGAGTTCTGCTTTGTTTTTTAGAAATCTAATATAGTAGTTGGGGGTGGGCAGGGGTGGCCTATAACATATTATAAAAATGTGTAGGGTGGAGTTGCCCTTTAAATGTTCTGCTATAGATATATATACCCCTATAACAGAGCTTTAAAAAAAATGTCAAAATGCATTTACATGGAAGAAAATAAAAGATTTTTTTCTTTAGAGCTTGATGTTTGAATGGGTAGGATTTATCCAGTCTGCAAAAAAAATAAAACTCATTGCAACACAAATTTCTGTCTGGGAACGGCCCCGTTTATAGCCTAGAGATGGAAAAGGGACCATTACACAAGGACGAAAAAATAAGACTGCTCCTTTTTGTTCCCTTATCTCCAATTGGTCTGGCCACAGTAGGTGCGCTGCGCATGTGATCACATTTTTTTATTGGGATACCGCAACATTGCACAGATCACATCGCTAGCAGATGGTAACGTATGGGACAACACATGCGTGAGCTTTTTCCACGTATTACCATCCGGCATAGTATGGCCTCACAAAAATAGATACAAAAAGCAAGATATTATTTATAATACCTGTAACTGGATGCACAGTTTTTATTTCACATCCTTCTAGACATTTAGCAGAACTAATTCTGTTCTGCTAAATTTAGGCTGTCTGGTGTTTACGAGGCATCTTTGTGCTGTCTGGGTTTAAAGTGCTTAAAATGACTATACAGACATAGACAGATTTTGTTGGTACCTCTTCACAAAAAAGAAGAACCCACAATTGTCTTTGACATAACTTGAAATTATTAAATATCCCACAATTCACAAAAAATCAATGGAATAATGAAAATGCTTTTATCCTACTGTATCATGGGCTAGGAAGTGAATTAAAGGGTATGTTCACCCTGGAAATCAACTTTTTATATAAGGTAGGTAGCAGCTGCCTACCCCCAACCGCCGTAATATAACTTCTAAAATATGCCCAGATCTTTACTCACTGCCCCTTCTCTCCCGGAATGTCTCCTATCCAGCTCCCTGCTTGGGGAAGTTGCAAGCAGGGGCTGGTCCGCCATCCGCGTCTGTGATTGGCTAAGACACGGCCAATCACAGACGCGGCTGATATTATGGCGGTTGGGGGTGGGCAGCTATTACTTACCTTATGTGAAGAGGGATTCACACTAGGTGCCACAGCCTCAGAGGATAGATCCGGATAGTGGTAGGGAGGGGGGGAGGGCTCCCCTGCGCATGCCTCAGACCTTGATGAGGTTGAGGCAGAGAGAGGCACCAGATGAGTCACTGACAGCTTCTACTCTGCAGTTTGTTGGATTTTGAAAAGGCACTGCAGGAGAACCATTTGGAGCAGAGATGTAAGGTAAGGATTTCTGGCTACAGAGTATGGCCAGTATGGGGTTAAATTTCAGTTTGGGGGTGGACATGCCCTTTAAGGGCTAGGCCACACTAGCACGTGTTTGCGCATGCGTTTTCGCCTGCGGTTTTCGCTAACATGGAAATCGCGGTTACGCTAACATTCTTGCGGTTTCACTTTAAAAATGCGAAACAACGCTTGAGATAACGCTCACGATTGCATGCGTGATTTGGTGCGTTGCAGTGTGTCCTCAGCCTGAAGATATCAGGTACTATATTTCTTCTTGCTGCTTGACAGGAAAAGAGACATGAAGGTAACATGCAGACATTAGACTAGAAAAGGTTCGTTTATGGATAGAGAATTGGTTATTGGATCGCAAACAGAGAGTGGTGGTAAATGGAGCTACATCTATGTGGGCTAAAGTTCTAAGCGGAGTTCCTCAGGGTTCTGTACTGGGGCCACTTCTGTTTAATCTGTTTATAAATTACTTCGAATGGGGCATTGAGAGCAAGGTCTCATGGGTCAGACAGCAATAGCTAGAGCTAGTAAGATATCATCTTGTATAAGGAGGGGAATAGATACAAGGTAGAAAATATTCTATCTCTTTACAAAGCACTGGTAAGGCCTCATTTGGAATATGCGGTGCAGTTTTGGAATCCCATATACAAAAGGGACATCTTGGAAATAGAATAAGTTCATAGTAGAGCATAAATAAATAAGGGGAAAGAAGGGACTTGACCAAGCAGAGAAATTAGACAAGTTAGGGCTGTTTACATTGGAAAAGCGGCAACTGTGTGTGGATATTATCACTTTATCTAAATATATTTATATAAATATATTAATGGGCCATATAATAAACTCTCTGGTGCATTGTTCACTAATAGGTCATATCAGAGGACACGTGGACATCCTTTAAAGGGCAACTCCAGCCTCGAAATAACTTTTCAGATTTGGAAGGAACACCCCCAAAACCTCAGGTTCATTATAATCTTACCTTCAACTGACGCTCCCACGTGTGAGCCTTTTTACGAGCAGAGCGCACTCATAACTGCTCTATCAATAATGGCAGTCGGCCATTTACTGAAAGTCATTACCAGGAAGCAGAGAGGAGACCAGTAAAGGGATTGCAGTTGGGGGGGGAAGATTGGGGGAAACTGGGGAACTGTCTTCCAGCAGATGTGGTAATTGTAATTTTATTCAATAGCTTTAAAAGTGGGCTGGATAAGTTTCTAAAACTAAAAAATATTGAACTTCCAGCATTCCCTGGCTGCTGCATAGTTGTAATGCAAAACATCTGGAGGGCCACAGGTCTAACATCCTTATTTGAAGTGGTACAATCTAAAACTAAACTTTTAATTACTGCAGAGCAAGTTGGAGATCCTTAAAGCAGAATGAAACCAAAAAACATGGAATGCTGCCGTAGACTTTCCGCAGTTTAAAGGAAAACCATGGTCAACAATTATTTGATTTATTGCCTAGACATTGCTAATAAAAATAAAATATCACTTTCACTACAGCAGTTCTGCAGTTCCTTGCACTTTTAAAGGGCATGTCCAACCGCATTACTTTTATTTCCAGAAACTCCCCCGATCATTACTTACCTTCCCTTATTCCTCCGGCGAACTGTCACAGCCCTCTGCTTGCATGAAACTGAGAGTTTCCGTAAATATTAATAATGCGGTTGGGGCTGGGGGAAGAAGGCCCTACAATATATAAAAAGGGAATTACACTAGGGGGAGGGAGAGGAAAACTGGTGGGAGAGGGGGGGGGAGGGCAGCAGTGCGCATGTCAAAATTCTCCCGGAGGAGAGACAGGAGGCAGAGTCCTATATGGACTCTGCTAGGGTCCTGGTGGCCAGTTTTTGGGACTTTGAGGGGACATAGCAGGGCAGCCATTTGGAGCAGGGATGTAAGGTAAGGATTTTATTACACTACACAGTGGGGCAAGTAGTGGGTGAAATTATAGTTTTGGGGGTGGACATGCCCATTAATTTAACCCCCTCCTAAGCATAGGAAATGGAGTTAATGATAAAAAGGCACTGGAAAGCTAAAGTTTTATTTATTTTAGACAGTTATATCTTTGATTAGGGATTGTTCAAAAGACATGTAATACGTGGTTATATGTGGGCTATAAACCGATCCAAACTAACACTATCTGTCGCGATGTCACACATGGTAATATCGGCTATATTGGTAAGTCAGCCCAAAAAATTGCAGACTGCGTACCCAGCCTAAAGGTGGCCATACATACGAATGATAATGGGTAAATCCAGTTGTTATCTTTCATGTTTATGGGCTTTTCCCAAACGACTGGAGTGCCGACGAATGAACGCAGTCGCCACTATGGTCAGTCGGGAAAGACGGAAAATATGCGTCGGTCGTTATCGGCTCCCTTTACTTTAGTACCGTGTGTGGCCGCACGACTGACTGATACCGTATGCATACACATACAGTTGGGTATGTGTATGCAGTTCCGACATGTGTATGGCCACCTTTAGTATAACTATAAGCGCTGTAATGTTGGACGGTATGACACATTGTGCTAGATTGTTTCCCTATCTTTCCCTGGGTTTACTTTTTTCCATTTAGTTTCCCTTTAATACCAAAAAGAGAGAACAAATCTTCTTCAAGAAAATTAGATTTAACATCCTAACCAGTTTTTTGATTTTACTAAGAGAAGAAACATGACGAAGGCTGAAGGCTGCTACAGTTTGTTCTGCAATTGTGTTTTGTTTTTCAAGTACGTTTCTAAATATAAAAAGAAAGATACTGAAGTATTTCTCTGGCTTGCTTGTTTCTCCATCATGTGACCAAGTGACAAGCACCCTATCGGGCTTGCTACAGTCCACTTGACTCTCTAGTCACCATGCCCTGATCTCTTCAGTGCTTGCTTGATGGGGTGAAAAATATAAACATTATAAAAATAAGATCCCCTCACAGCTGTAGCTGAGCTCTCCATTTACACACAGCCAGATGGGGAATTGCTAATGAGATAAATCAGTTTTGTCAGCTTCTAATTGGTTTTCCTATAGCGGACGGAGATATTCCAAACAATGAAAGAGACAGTGATGGGGTCGGTCTGCAGAATGGAACAGCCAACGGATAGGGTGAGCGATTTGCAGAGCTGCTGGACTCCTAAAGCCCTGGAATACACAATGAAACAATGCAAAGTCTGTTTATGGTGTTATGGTGCACACAAACATGCGATTTCGGGGGCCGACTCAAGACGCACAATGTGTATGGGCACTTATATTGGCCAAAACGTCCGTTTGGTCCGGGCATATTGCCCGTTCCACTGGGCGGATCATCAGTGAGCCCAGCGCTTTGATCGATAAAGTGGCAAAACATGCCATGGTTGTCAGCCGAAACAGCCATGCATACACATTGTGCGTGGCGGGTCGGCCCCCGTGATCACATGTGTGTTTGAGGCTTAATTAATGCATAGCTGATTGATTGCACAGAATGACCATTATCTGCCATATTCCTGAACCCAGGAGAATGATATAAGTAGAAACATCAATATATCTCATTCCCATTAAGAATCACATGTGTGCAGTATAAACCTGTAGATCATATGATATGTACTGTATACAGCTATATAAATATAATGTGAATAAATAACATGAGATGAGAGTAAACATAAACAGCCTTGAGTAGGTTGCACCTCTGGATCATTAACTATTTGAGGATATTGTATAACACCCTCCAACATCCCTTTATTAGTTACACTTATAGAAACCACATGGTGCAGAGCTGCAGGGTGGAGGATAATGAAGTGAACTTAATCTCAGCACAGTTCTGTGCAATGCATTTCTCAGTGGTGTCCCTATTTAAAGGGGAATGTTGGAGGGTAGGTATATACTGTTGTAGTGCACCCTTAACATATTGTATAATTTAAATATTAAAGGAGCTCAAAATCCCAAAAAAAGGAAAAATCGTGGAGAATTAAAAATAAATCATTGCTTGTGTATGAACTAAACATGGTCAAGGGAAAGACTAGAAACCATGGTGGGGGACAAATAACCAATCAACCTCCCCACTTTTGGAGATAGCGTTGCCATTTTGCCTTTAAAGAGCATGTCCACCCCCAAAACTATAACCTCCCCCACTAATGGCCCCACCATGTAGTGTAATAAAATCCTTACCTCACATCCCAGCTCCGTATGGTTCTCCTGTAGTCCCCCCCCAAAGTCCCAAAAACTGCCCACCAGGAGGATGGCAGAGTCCATATAGTCCATAAGTTTGGCATGCATACTGTAGCTCTTCTTCCCCTCCCTCTCCCTCCCGTTTTGCGATCCCTCCCCCTACCATAAAAACCCTTGCCCATATATTAGTATATGTTCCCCCAGCCCCAACCGCTAAAAAATAATTTTAAGAAAGTCCCCAGAATTCTACTTACCTTCCCTCTCTCCTCCGGCATTCTGAGAAGCCGGCAGCCGCGTCCGTGATTGGCTGCCTCTCAGCCAATCATGGACGCGGCTGCCGGTCCCGCCCCCTGCTTGCAGTGTCTTGCAAGCAGAAGGCCGGGCGTCGGAGGAGAGAGGGAAGGTAAGTAAACATCCGGGGCACTTTCTTAAAACTATTTTATAGCGGTTGGGGCTGGGGGAAGGCATTCTATTATAGGGCAAATTTTTTTTATAAGGGTGGACATGCCCTTTAAGATCCGAACATGTGAAATCTTCACAACAAGAAGCTGGTTAGCATTTTCATTAGGAATGTGATGCAGGCTGCATTGACTTCAGTTCCATACAGCATGCATTTAATGTAATGGCACTTAGCCCTGCAGCATGTAGATTTCATAGGTGTTTGGGTCTTAAAGGCAAAGGTGGCAACCTAATTGGAAAAATGTTACAAACTGACAAAACTGCAGATGTCTTAAAGTATATGGCCTAGTGGCATTATTGCAGTACAGATTCATTAAAGGAGAAATATATATTGTTTTTATAAATTAATATTTAAATGTAGCTCAATAGGCAACAGTGTTAAAACCAGTAGTGACGTACCTAGGAATCACTGGGCCCCCCAGCAAAACTATAATAGGGCCCCTATCCTTGCCTCATCCACAGTGGTTTTCTGGGAGGAGGCTATACCTGTCAAAGGAAAAATAAGAAGATGGGGCCCCCTGCGGTTGCTACCCTGGTAGTTACATCCCTGGTTAAAATGATCTCTTGCCTGTGATCAATTTCTTCCCAGAGATCATACAAGAATGAATCACGACAAGTTTTCCTCCTATCACTGAGCGCTAGGCCACACTCTCCCCCGGCGTTCTGAGCAGCCGGCAGCCGCATCCGTGATTGGCTTCCTCTCAGCCAATCACGGACACGGCTGCCAGTCCTGCACCGTTTGCAGTGTCTTGCAAGCAGAAGGCGGGCAGTGCGGCAGAGGAGTGAGGGAAGAGAATCTTTCTTGAGAATCTTTTATAGCGGTTGGGGCTGGGGGAAGGTATATTATCATATGCCACATTTTTTTATAAGGGTGGACATGCCCTTTAAATTCTAGCCTTTTCCCTATTCCCACCTTAAACCCCCCCAAGCATCCTTCTGTAACTTGAACCCAGCAGAAAGGAACATCCCAGCCTAGCATCTATTTGGTTAAACAGCAGGTTCCAGTTAGTGAAGTTAAACACTTCAATAACGCTGAGTCATTGTTCAGGCAAGAACACTGGAATGGGACGAGCAGTGGGATATAAGAAATGAGTCACTTAGTGACATAGCTGACTGATTTTTATAAGGATATATCCCACTGCAGCTCCCATAATAAAATATCACACTTCTGTATTGTAGTAGATTATGGTATAACAGCTGTGCGGGAACATTACAGACAAATTCCTTTTCCCAGGTTCATAACAATTGTATCCTACAATTCTCCCTCTCTCTGCACTGATATCCTTGTAAATGCTTTAGTCTGGGCTCACACGAACACTCCAAAGTTTATTTTTACCGGTGTTTTTTAAAGCTGCATGCAGTGTTGTCCTAGCTGCAAAACATCAGGAAATACCGGTACAACTAACACTAGACATTTGTGAAAACTTAGCCTTAAAGGGCAACTAAAGCCACAGAACAAAACTGAACCAGAAGGCAGAACACCTTGATATAAAACCAGTAATCTGTGTCTTACGTCTCATTTTGATATGGGCGCTGGGAAATTTACCTAAACAATATATGGTTTGTGCTTTACTTCACAGCATTCTAGTATCACACAGTTTAATCAACGACCATTATGTTCTGCACATGCTCAGTCCTTAGCTATGGCACAAACTTGTTACAGTTGGTCACACCCATTAATAATATCTAGCCAATCCTTTTATAGGACAGATAAAGCAAGGAAGCATGTGACTGAGGTGAGGAGGTGTGGTCTGACACTGCACATACACACAGATACTTCATACAGTTCTTAAAACAGAGTATAAAAAATTGGGTTTAGTTCTCCTTTAATCCCAATAATATTTTATTAATCCTCATAAAGGGCCGGGGGATACCGCCCTGCCCAGCTTTGCCTGAGGACTACCACACCATCAGGCTGCCCATCCATACCTTAGGAAGGCCTCTGACAACCATCAATGGATAAAGCTAAGCAGTTCCTTACAGGCCAATCAAAACAGGCCTATCCCGATGAAACGGTGACCACACTTGTGCATTTTCTCAATAGCTTACAATCGCTGATAGTGCGAGAGAAACACAGAGCAGTGCATTGCAATGTGGGTTCGCCATTTCGGGTTCACCGATTTCGGACTACTGGGCAAATTGCACCGCAAACGGAAAGTAACGAACGCACACTTTTCACGTGCGTTACCCCCCACCACAGTGTGGGCTCAGCCTAATATTGAGAACTATCTGCAACAGCAAGTGAAAGTTTCTCCCTTGACTGCCCTTTTATCTGCTCACTTCCTTGATGTACCAAACTTGCTCTTGTACAATTATTTTACACAGATTATTACAAAGCTACAAAGTAACTGACTTGACTTGCTTGGTCATATTTGCTGTGGCCTGAACCACTGATAATTAAATTACACTTGTGCAAGCAGTGAAACTCCCAGCATGCATCTAACAAGATGTGCCCTGATACTTACCTACCTAGAATCCTTTCCACACCTAAAAATGAAACCGCTTTACTATTCTTAGGAGAGACCCTTGTGTCCTGTGGGAAGATCTATAGGTAACGCATTATGGTTTAACGTTAAATCACGTTAGTAGATATTACACCACAGCTGATGCCCAAACCAGGATCAATTGACAGGATGCTTATCACAGTTGGTCACATTTACTGTATCGCTTTACTGCAGGTGCTGCCCTAGCGAAGTGCAGAGCTGAGATCACTAGGCAGACCCCACCTGATCTCCTGTGTATTCACTCCCCCTCTAACTAAGTGGGAAAGGCTTAAATCTGCTAAAATCTGGTCCCAGCCATAGACCGACTATGGAGATATAGGCTGGGGCCACACTGTGAGATGCAATCCGCGCTACGTTGCACAATCGGAGCTCATGCTAACATGGCTCCTTCATCGCGTGTGAAATCACCTGTACGAGCCAGTGTTAACAGATCAGTGAAACATAAAGGGACAACTAGTAAAAACTTGCAACATGATTAATTAGCAATTAATGTTGCACTTTGCAATCAGTGCAGCCCTGCTAATGGCATTTATTAAGCATGTCTCTATCAAATTAGATGATAACCCACACATAAACGTACACACATGAACGTACACACATGAAAGAAAAAGGGGCGATTTTGTCTTATCCTTTCTCGGCGATGTGTGTACGTACGAACAAGTGTTCCCGATGCTGACGAACATTTTCCATCAGGATCGCTCATTTTTACCTCGCCTGTCGGCCCCCAGTTCTACAGTATAGGGAGTCGGCCGTGGTGATTGGCTATTCCCGGGAATTCTAAAGCTGGGTACACATGTTCCACTCCTGACCGACCGTTCAAGGTGTCCAACTCGTCGGCCATGAGGAAGGACTGTCGGTTGCGGCAAAAGCAACCGCGTCAGACAGTTAAGTCATGACAGAGTACAGTCCATAGAGGACTACACAATCGGACATGGCTTTACGACCCGTCTGATCGCGCATTTGTCTGATTGGTCACGGCCGCAAGAAGAAACCATTCAATACTTTGGTCCGACCAAAACGCTTAAATGCCGGTTGGTCAGGCCGAATTATTATATGGTGTGTACCCAGCTTAAATCACATTGTTTTTGTGATTCAGTATTTACTTTTGTCACGGTGATTAATAAATGATAAGAGATAAGAATTTAAAGTAAAATCTCATTCATTCTAACATTATCTTTCAGCATTACAAAACATTGCCACTGACAGCTAGGAAATGAAAGGGTTAAACCAAATGGTTTACAGCTGAGCCGAGAGCTATTCCAACTGGCTTGGTGACCCACAGTCTCTGCACTCTGTACTAAGAGCTGTAAACAGGCTGCAGAATCCCATAGGGTGTGGTGGACTGCGGTGAATATCTGATTGCTCATAACAGTCCTGTCATTTCTTCTGAGCTGTTCATGCTTTGCTGCCACTGCACTGTATACTGGTTATTACCACCGCAGAACCGTCTTCATCAGTTCCTTGATTTCAAAGGTAAAAATCTACACCAATGGCCTGTGACATGCAACTAGAATATTTCATATACTGTACAAAGAACTGTACGAAGAAGCAGGCAGACTTGACCTCCCACACATTGGTGGGAGATTTTGCCTCCCCACAGTTAATTAGCTGCACTTATCCTTGGTCATTGGTGCAGATCTCGACACGTTCCCAAAAAAGTATGTTACACTAACATGCCATCCAGAAGGGTCAGGGGCCCAGCTTCCAAATCTCGCAGGGGGGGGGGGGGGGGCTACAGTTACGTCCCTGGTAGCTTGACCCTTCCTAGTTTACTGGACATCACACAGTTTCATGTCTAAAACACACCTGAAATTTGGCCTTGGATAGAAATGCCAATAAAATCACCCCTCCCTTTTGAGGTATCCAGGATAAGGGCATAAAATGCTAAGGGTACATTAGATCACCTGCATTATTTACTTGGGCTGCGGCCACACTATTCAAAGAACGGTAAGCGTTATTGCAATGCATCCCTTTCTCAGTATAAGTATTGCAGGGATTGGGTCCTCTCACCCTATGTACATGAAAAGGGAGCGGGGCATTATTGAGTCCAATATTGAATGTACAATCCCGGTAACATACGATTCTTATTGGACTGATAAAACATTTCCAGCTGGTCCTATAGGAGAAAATAAAATCATTGTTATGTGTAACCATATCATTCTACTAAACAGGTATGGAATTTGCATTTAGAGGACATACAAAGATATTAATCATAGGATTTCCAGTATGTCTGCTGGACATACTGGAAAAAGGAAAGGAAAATACCAGACCAACTGATTTGTTCAAGAGTATTCATATCTATTTAGCCTGTGCAAAGCTATGTGGCAGCTCCTACTCAAAGAGCAATAAATTAAACATAATACAGGTCAATATCTGTATAAATATGTAGGATAATATATTTTACTACAGATGTATCTACAAGCAACAACAGCCAATTATTCGATTAGTCTATAATCAAATAATGTTCTGAATGAGTTTCCATGTATATCCCATGTACAGTAAATAGCTCTCTTCCATATGGTCCCAGCTGTATATAATACTTTATAGTAATTTCACCCTTTTTGTATCCAGCCATTAGTTTCCCTTTATGGCCCAACAACAGCCAAAGAGTAAAATCAGGCAGAACAGTGTTTAGTATCTAAAAGACAGAAGCTCGAAAGAAAGAAATTTCATGAATATTTCATTTTTCCGTGCAGAGAAAAGGGGATGCTCTGTATCTTCTCTCTACAAGTCCCGCAGTCATTTGCCTGCCCCTTGTGGATATATTTAGATCGGAAAGCTCAGCACATCACAACAGAATCAGTCAGATTCCAACTTATCACAACTTGAACATACAGCGACCAGTAGAAAGGGACAAGTTATCTGTGTATTTTGTATTTCAGATACACATTAGGGAATTTACTCAAAGCCGCCGCACCAAAAATTCTTATCTAAATGTCACATTATTTATGAAAGGTTAGCGTGAGTGATTTATTATCACAGTTACTGCATCTCTTTGAGCGAGATTGCTATCGATAAAGCCAAACATTGGGTAAGACCCAATCAGGATTTTACAAGAGCCCCAACTGCAATACGTCACAATAGTTGTCAATGTTGACAAATGTAAGGTGATGCATATGGGGTGCTAAATGGCTCCGTTGCAGAAAGATTTGGGGGTTCTACTAGATAGCAGACTTAGCTGTAGCAAACAATGCCAGACAGCAACAGCTAGAGAGATATTGTCTTGTATAAAGGGGGGAATAGATTCAAGGGAGAAAATTCTTATTCTCCCTCTTTACAAGGCACTGGTAAGGCTAATTTGGAATATGCGGTGCAGTTCAGGAATCCCATGTAAAAAAGGGACATCTTGGAAATGTAAAGAGTTCAGAGAAGGGCAATACTTTTTACAAATATATTAATGGGCCATATAATAAACTCTCTGGTGCATTGTTCACCGATAGATAATTTTTGGGCACTCCTGATTAGAAGAAAAGTTAGGAAATGTTTCTTTACAGTGAGAACAGTAAAAACAGTGAAACTGTCTTGCAGATATGGTACTGGATGGGTAATGGCATGTTTATTGGATAGTTTCAAGAGTGGGCTGGATAAGTTTCTAAAATCAAAAAATATTGAAAACTACTGGTATAAATAAATATAGTTGTTTATTCAGGGATTGCCATTTGGAATCAAGAAGGAATTTTGTTTACCTTTCATACTGTTTTTATCCCTTTCTCTGGATCAACTGTTTGGATCATGGGTAGGCTAAAAATGTTGGACTGAATGGATGTATGTCTTTTTACAACCCTCCATTACTATGTAACTAATTATATAATACATAAAAAACGAGTGCAAAGGTCTCTGGGTAAATCCAGCTAATAGTGTTTTCCTAAAAGGATGGAATGGTTTCATTTTATTTAACTAGGGGAGAGGGTAAAATAAAAAGATAGAAGCTGCTATGTATCTAGGTAAATAATGGAACAGCCGGTTTAATGCTCCGGTGGCTCAGTGGTTAGTACTGATGCCTTGCAGCGCTGAGGCCTGAGTTCGATTCCACCCTTAGACACATCTGCAAGGAGTTTGTATGTTCTCCCTGTGCTTGCGTGGGTTTCCTCCGGGCACTCCGGTTTCCCTCAAATCATAAAGACATACTGATAGGTTGTATGTGTACATAAAGTCATTAGATTGTAAGCTCATCGGGGCAGGGCCTGCTGTGAAATGAGTAAATAATTGTAAAGCGCTGCTGAATATGTAGCGCTATATAAGAAATAAAATACATACATACATAACATTCTAATGAACTAAAGTCACATCTGCTTTGTTTAAACATATCAGTTAGGTGCCTAATGAGTAATAACAAAAAATGTAGCTTGATGTAATACTTCTATATACAGGAACATTAATATCTGTATACCATCATAGCAGCATAATGACGAACATACACCCAGAGAGGGATACGTACTAATGTACCGTTAAGGCAGATCTGGAAGGTAAGGTGACATTCAACTGTACAATTTAAAATGAAAACCCTTATTTATCATGTTGACATAATAATTCTATTACACACCTTTCTATATGTGTACATGTCAACATGTGAATCTGGATGTACCGTACACAGATACAAACATTTCATCATTGAGGAACCTACTCCCTGTACTGTAAAATAAAACCAGACAATCGCTCAGCTATGACTGTATTTTTGATCTGCCTAGTATAATAGTATCCTTTCCAAGCATGGCCTGTCTTTGGAGTGGTTTTAATAACACTGCCAATCAAAGAACAGAAAATTCTGCCCAAACACGTTTTGTATTTCAAGGATATCAATGAAGAGTTAAGCTAGGTACACACCTAGCGATTTTTCCTCCTGACCGACCGTTCGATACTTTCGAACGGTCGGCCAGGAGGAAGGACTGTCGGTCGCGGCAAAAGCAGCCGCGTCCGATAGTCACCGCGACCGATCGTGCGGTCCATAGAGGACCGCACGATCGGACGAGGTTTTCCACCCTGTCCGATCGTCCTTTCGTCCGATTCGGACGAACGGTCGATCGGACATGGGCACATTCGGATTCGATAATTTCGGTCCGATCGACCGATACACTGAACTATCGGTCGATCGGACTGAAATATCTAATCGTGTGTACCCAGCTTAACTTGATAGGAACATGTAGTGATACTTGGAAAGCAGATGTGTATTTCCCATAGGGAGTCATTATTATAAAGATTATGAAATTGGATCTTTTGTTTTGTAGGGAATCCTGTTGCATTTAGATGGTCTGAAACAAGTTCCCTGACTGCAAAGGTACGAATTGTATTTATGATTCACAAACCCTTTTACGCATATGTACTGTACCAATAACTACCAATACTGTACGGAAACATTCTCTGTTGAAATTTAGGATATTAGAAGCACCGATAAAATATTGATTGCTGTTACAGTTAAAGGACACCCAAGTTAGTCATATTTGTTCCATCAATACACAAGAGTCATGTGATAACATACGGTAGCTAAACACCAATTATAACTTATGACTTCACTAAATGCTATTTTTAAGCATATCATTTCAGGATTTGTGTGGCTCTTGTTGCATTATCATTTATACATTATTCCATCCTGAATGGAGAGCATTCGTAATATTACTTTTATATACTTAATGTTTTCTATGCTATGTGAAAACTAACCAGGCAATGCATCAAGATATGGTATGGTAAAAAAAAAAAGTCTTAAAGTCTTAAAAGTCACACTAGCCAATGTAATACAGGTTAATGGGTTAGTGTGACTTAAAAGTTAGTGTGACTTTTAAGACCAGGTTTTTCACAAAAGACACAGCTGCAGCAAGCGATGAAATATATTGACAGCCAGTGGCGTAACTACCAGGGGAGCAACCGCAGGGGGACACGGGAGCCAAGGGGGCCCCATCTTGTTTTTCCTATGCCAAATATAGCCTTCTACCAGAAAACCACTGTGGAGGAAGCATGGATAGGGGCCCCATCATAGTTCTGCTACCGCTGACAGCAGCAACTTTTGTGGTAACAATAGCTGGTGTTTGCATTCCTGCAAAAAGGTTACCATCTGATTCCAGTGGCGCTATTGTATGATACATCTAGAAGTGCGATTGCACTGGGGAGCAATAGTGGCTCCCAGTGCAACACCCTGTGTTTACAAAGTGAGTAAGAGGCCCAGATACATAGTTGCACATGCCCCAATTCCTGATCCAAAACGTTTTTTACGAGATCCTTATTCATTCCTCCGATGTCTTTATGTATTCTTGCATACAATGAAAATGGAACAGTTTATTCATTTTATCCTAGAGCAGCCAAGGTTATTTCAATGAGGAATGTAGGTATTGTCTATGTTCAGTCACCTCTGACAAATGTCCTCATCCTAGCGTTATAGGAAGTCTCTGCTTAGAGAAATCACTGTGTAAATGGGGAGTTTTATTTATTACGATGAGATTTGAATAGAGCAATGACTGCTGATCTCCATTTAGGAACTATGGCTGTTTGCATGTAAAGCAGCAGAACACTATAAGGTATTTGTAATGCACTGTGGTTTGCAGAGTACAAAGCTAAAAGACCTGTTTACATGTAATCATAGATGAGACCATTTACACATTACCCATGGTTTGGGTAATTCAGTAGTTAGGACAGTACGGTCCCTAGTCCTGATGTATACTCTTTTTTAAAAGTATAGTGTTGAGCAAACATCTCTACCGTAGCCATACGGTAAGTCTGTAAATCATATAATAGAAGATATCGCTGTCCCTGACCTTTTCACAATCCTCATCAATAATATGAGAATTTCTCTCCTCCGTTTGTTTTATCACCATCTTGTGGGTTGAAGATGTTGTTGTCCATAAATACAGGCATGAAAGTTCACAATCAAATGGGAGTAGGAATTTTCAGTGTGATTTTAAATGCATTATTTATGGAAATTCTTGCACTAATGCTGTAGGGCTGGTCTTGAAATGCTCAACCAGGTGGTAATATGTTTAAAATCCACACCTGGTATCAGATTCCATGGAGGCAACTGTAAATAATATTGTTATAATTGTTGCACTTCTAAATTATAAACAACAATTCTAAACCCAATAAGTAGGTTATGTGGCTTCTCCCTACTATGCAGGGGCAATGTGCTTTACAAAGTCATCATTTCAGGGGGCTTAAAGTAACAGTTGAGATTTTGAAGGGTGGTGAGATCTGTAGGGGGCAGTCAGGAAACGTCTCTGTGGAGACGGGGTTTGGAAAATACGAACAATATTACCAATTGAGTTTTGCGAAAATAACTTTTTAGGGAATGGTGGTTGTGAGGTTAAAGGTGAGGAGGTGGACATTCCCTTTAATAAACTACAACAAGAATGTAGACACTAGATTGTGAACTCCCAGTGAATATTATACTGTGTTGTAATATCGGACAATGATTATTAAAGGGCATGTCCACCCCGAAATTTAACTTTTGATATGTGGTAGGGCATGCTCCCCCAGCCCCAACCGCATTAATATAATTGTTAGAAAGTCCCCCGATTCTTACTTACCTGCCCTCTCTCCCCTGCTGCAGTGTTCAGGCCCTCTGCTTGCATGGAATTGAAAGCAGGGGGCGGGACCGGCAGCTGCGTCCGTGATTGGCTGAGAGGCAGGGAGGGCTGCACTGAGCATGCCTCAACCTTGATGAGGTTGAGGAAGTCTCAGGCACAGCATGAGTCACACACTGCTCCTACACAGCAGTTTCCTGGACTTTGGAGGGGCACAGCAGGGGAACTATTTTGAGCAGGAATGTAAGGTAAGGATTGTTTTAAACTACTTGATGTGGCCAGTAAGGGGTTAAATTTTAGTTTTGGGGGTGGACATGCCCTTTAAAGGATACCTAAACACACAAAATAGCTATTAATAACCACCTATTCATATTTCACACTTTACAGCCTTGAACGCAAAAGATTTGTGGCATGTTTCATGTTTATCTACATTAGCCATGAACGTATTTGCCAATGTGTGTGAATATAAATAACTCTACACACATACACCCACACGTAAATGCAGTTTATCTTTCTAAGAATAGAATCTGCCAAGCCGCTATTTAATGTATCTACACACACATACACGTACAGATTTCTCCAGCACATGTTTGTTTACATCTCCAGACTGTATTAAAATCGTGGATGTCACAGTTGGCTCCTAACACGGGGGATATTCATGAGCTCTTTTTATGGCAGGCGTGTGATATCAGCACAGAATGAGGCTATTTCAGCCTCTCCTGTCTAATCTCAAATCGCCAGGCTCGGAAATCCTTTCCAGGCTTAGCTTTATTATTTTTTCTTTCTTTCTCGCTGTAAATCTTTAACAGGACAGATTTGCATATTTAGTGTCACTGCTGAAAACCATTAGGACTTTGATTTAGATCTGGTATAAATTTTCCGGCTTAATTTGAAAATGAGTTAGGATCCTCCAGCAGCAATTACCGGGGAGGCTGTTATATCTCCACTAGGATCTGTCTGGAAACATCATTCAGATTGAAATGGAAATAAGCAAGGACTGGCCTGGTTCTACCCTCAGTAGCTAATAATGTGCAGTCAACTAAAAGCCCCAGAAGAAATACACACAGCAAGATGGTTTATTAATTTCCTTAAACAGAAAGCTTAATCCCCCCCATGACCTACAACCGAAATGGGGGACAGTGGGCAATACAAGATGACTGTATAACCATTTATATTAGGGCTATCCAACCAATCACCATCCAGCTATGGCAGAACCCAGGATACACTACTACTTTCAACTGTAGATGAATTAGGAATTGTAATGAACCAATAGGGAGGTCACCAGCTGACCTGAATAGAATTCTATAGCGATGTATTGTGTATTACACAATTCTATTTCATTGGGTATTTTATTTCTATTTCCACTGAGCTTAAAACAAAATAGGTCTTTTCTAATAATAATTCATAGTCTAAAAGCAGCTATGGTGTACGACGGAACGGGGGACACGGGGTGTTACATTGTTTTTCGGGGGGGGGGGGGGGGAGGTTTACAGGTGTCCTAAATCCCCCTTTTTTTTTGCTGGTTTATGGTAACCTGCAGTTATGGCACCTTATCAGAACATATAAAGGTGACCACACATTAGCGATATTAGGTAAATCCCGTCGTGGACTGACAGGATTCGGCAGTGTGTAAAGGCCAAAACTGACTAACCGTAATGCCAATGAATGGCATTATGGTCGGTCGGGAAAGATGGAAATTTTCTGTCTTTCGATATCGAATATCAGCTATGTATAGCCGAATGGCCGACGGATCCCCATAACACGTATATGTGGAGAGTCAGGTCCATGAATGCGGTTCCCACCTTTAGGGTGTGTCAGTCTGAAATTGGATTACGGTAAAGCAATGGGAGCCAAGATACAGACATGAACAGTAAGTGTTACTTGTATGGGGACAGGTGTGAAACTTACAGCTACTGCCCACTGTACTAACCAATGGGCTTACACACTTACTAGGGGCAAGGGAAATACAATGAGGGTATACTTTAACATAACCCTTAAAAGAGGGCATGACTAAACACTGTTCAGCTTTAAGTTCTAAACCCCATCCTTGGAAATGCCCTGCTTGTCTCTAGTAGGAGTATTAGAATGCGAGAAATTCCTTTTACCTATTTAAAGGGCAAGTCCAGCCCTAAAATGAAAACTTACATACAGGTAAATCACCCCCCAAAACCCTAAACGGTAATAGTTTGAAATGTGAAATATATAAGTCTAACCTGAAATCCTTCACAATGTCCTGTTTCCCCTGTTTCTGCTTCCTGGTTCTTCCAGTTAGTAACTATCAGTTATGGATTTGACAGTTGACATCACAGCCAATGACTGAATGTTAATCCCCTGTCTGCCTTTTCTGAGCATGCCCAGGCTCAGTACAGGCTCAGTACAGGTTTCTAAATTGCTCAGTTTCCATGAGGAATCCAGATGCATAGCAAGCATACAGTAATGAATTCATAGGACAAAGTAGGATATATCAACATATTTTAAAGAGGCCATTCTTTCTAAAAGATGTTCTTGTGAGGGTGGAGTTGTCCTTTAAACAAAAAACATACACCTATTGATTATAAAGATATATATACACTAGAGAGATGCCCAAAACAGGATCCAATGCCAAAGGAGGGATCTCTTCTACCTGCTCTCTTCTTCCCTGTTAGCACATTGGAAGGTTTCCCTTTAGATATAATGGTATTGGATTCCCTTGGAGCTGCAGATGGGTATTTGGGGGATACATGTGACTCCCCGACAGTAATATTCACACATTTACACCTGTGATCCTGGAAAACTGCCCAGCGAGCAGCATGAGAGCAGCCAGACTTTGTGTGCTGATACTCTAACAAAGAATCAATACTATGACAGATCTACAGCGAACCATGAAGAATGCACTCAGACATATAATCAGCTCCTCTCCTTCCTGCAGCACAAATGACAGTCCTAGGTTCAAACATCTCATTAATTACCCCTGCCACACTGCGTACATAACCTACTTCACCTGCCATCTGACACTTCACTTCCCCTTGTACCCAGGCATTCCTGTCTGTGACCTCTGACATCACCAAGCTCATAAAGAGTCATAAATTGGAAAAACAAGGAAGAATATGAATCATTCAGAAAATCTCCTGCATTCCTGCAAGGGAAAGTGAACTTTGTATGGATCTCTAACATTTTCCCTTTAAGGAAATAGAGTATCATATAACCCTGTTTGCACATGTTCTAATGTTTAGAGGGGTTGAAACATTGCCTGGCTGGATGCAGAAAATCTGTTTTATGTGCCCGCTATTGGTCTTTATATAGTGAGAGATAAATGGTATGTTCACCCCCAATGGAAATGTAAATCACCCCATAAACCCCCAAACTACAATAGATATAAGACTGAGAGATGTAAGACTACCCTGCTATGCAGCAAAATGTTCTTCTGCCTCTTAAAAGGTTCTCACACACCCCTCCAAGCTCTTTCACAAGCTCACACTTGCTCAGCAGAGGTAGCAAAGGAAATGGGATTTAGTCCTTGGCTTTGATGTCTCTGATATCATTTGTCACATCCATGACTGACAACTGGTAACCAGAAGAACCAGGGGTAACAGAACACCAAAGGGGTAACAGAACACCAGACAGCATTTCAGGTTAGTCTTACAGATGTTACATTTCTAACTATTGCAGTTTTGGGGGTTATTGACATTTACATATATATATTTTGTTATTGTGAAAAAAAGCAATAAAATAAAGGACAACTTCATGTAAATATGTAAAAGTTGAAGAAAACAAACTAGCGCCCAGCTCTCTTGATGGCTGGCTTATTCATCTATAGATTTCACCTTTTACAGTATACTAACTGGCCGATGTAGTATTGTAAAGCATGCTACTTAGCCGACCGCGATCCTGTGATAATGTAAACTTTACAAGACTTACTGCACCGCAGGATCTGGGTCAGTTAAGACGTGTGCTTAATGCCTCCAGAGGAAAGGCGGTCAGATTAACGCAAAATGTTTGCGCAAATCTTAACTAAGCCTTTCTTACATAGGCTATGCCACACTATTTTCAAACATTTTGGAAATGGTGCAGCCAGTGTTCAATTAGTGAAAAACCTACGCTAAACTGATAGCACATCGGGTAGCATGGGTTTTGCACTAAACAAAAATATAGAATTGCCCAATATAGAATTGCCCACTAAGACAAGAAATTAACAGGAAGATTCAATAAAAGTTCTTGTCGCTAAAATTGTGCTAATTTTGCCCCATCCAATCAGATCTTATTTAACATTTGAAAGCTAACATCTGATTGGTTGAGGCAAAATTAGCACCATTTCAAATGATAAGAACTTTTATTGAATAACCCTGAAAGTGCGGCATGCAGAGAGGTCTTAATAAAAAACACAATTGTAGTTGCCAAAACTACAATTGTGTTGTGTGCTAAGACCTCCCTGCATGCCACACTTTATTCCTTGTTTTATTGATTAGTGCCTGGGCAGGGCACGCAGTATAATTGGAGGCAGCCATTTTACAACCTAAAAGTGTCATTTTGTTTTAGATTGCCCACTAAGAGGATGTGCTATTAATATGTAGAAACTAACAGATGTTTTCTAATTGTAGTAACCCAGTAAAAAGCTAACATCTAATTGGTTGCTGCAAGTTATGGTGAGTACACACCTGCCAACATTTTGTCCCAACGACCAGTCTGCCAGGACAAAGGACAGTCGGTCACGACAAAAGTAGCTACGCCTGATAGTTTGCCACGACCGAGCGTGCAGTCCATCGAGGACTGCATAATCCGTAGTGGTTTTCTGACACGTCCGATTATTCGATCGTCCGGTGAAGGTGAACAAACGGTCAGACGCTGGTCGCGTCCAGCCAAACATCCAATATTTCAGCCTGAAACACTAAAATGTCAGTTGGCCCGAATAATTGGATGGTACCCAGCTTTAGTAACACAGGCAAATGTTTACACTGTGTACTGCATCATCCTCTAAGCTCTGAATGTGGAGATGGCATCACCCTTCCACATATTATGTGCAGATATTAGGCCAAACCTCCCGGGCAACCATAGCGTACCTTCTCCTTCCTTCCATCCTTCCCAAACACAGCAAGGAGCACCGAGGAAGATTAATTTAAAAAAATATTAACTTTTAGGAAGTGGGTGCTGCCCAGAAGCTGCTTCCCATCCTGCCCTATCTTTCCTAAAATATATTTTTAGTTAAAGGGAAAGTTCAGTGGAAAATATCAATATTTAAAAAATTCTTGGTTTGTATTATGCATACCTAGCTAGTCTACATATTATCTCCCGTTCTGAAAAATCAGTTGATTTCATACCCTTTGCTATTCGCTGCTGTTCACATTAGTGAGCTGACATTTCAGGTTCTAACAGTCCTTCTTCTACCCAGGATGCACCACTTCCTTGGAATGTTCCTAACAGTAATTTCTACTGATTGGCTGTTGGATGGGTCAAAGATGCTCAGATCTCTACCGAGCAACTGAATCAACCCAGGGACTGGGTCAAGGGCAAGACCATAACGGTCTCTACTAGGGGTCCTGCAAACAGGAAGTCAGTATTTCGGTTGCATTTATTTATATACAGACAAAATGCTGAATTGGCAGATTAAGGTCATTGGGATGAAAAAATACTGCTCTTTTTTCTGAAAAGCATATTTATTTGCACCCCTTTAAGTTGTCCTTTAAAGGAAAAGCAAACATTAATGGCTAGGCCCACTAGGCAGCGCGCAAGAATGGTGCAGCGAAACCGTAATGTCGAGCGATTCATGCTCGCTACCCTGCGCGTGCGCTGAGATTCTTTTAATGTATCCCTATTGCAGCACATGCAATGCGCACCAAAAATGGTGATCACATGTGCCGCAAAAAGGGTTGGCAGTGTAGGGCCCATCCTCTTCTATTGGTGTGCGCTGAATGTAACCAAAATATCCTAGTGGGGCCTAGCCCTAAAAATGATTTGAGCTGTTCCAATTCTCACCTAACAACTGATTAAAAACATGAACCATGGATCCTCCTCTACCAATGCTTTGTCTCAATGGGATGGAGACGAAGGACACAATCGATGATTGGATAATTAATATTGGACATAAATATACTTTTTAATTAAAAACGCACCAATTCAATTCCATTTTAACCCGGGATAATCTCAGCTAAAGGTTAATTGTCCTATTTAAGTAATTAGCAATATTCCAGCAAATGGCATTAGGCCTCTGAAGAGCGACATTCAACTGAAATGATTTAAATCAAGAGTCTCTGGAAATCTAAAGGAAATCAAACCTATTATAGGTTCCCAAATGAGAACTTTGCAAAGGGAAGGAAAACAAACAAAGAATTAAATAAACGTTCGAGCTTTTTGCTGGTATGAAAAGCTAAATAACATGGTTGCCGAGTCAACCAACAGAACATCCCATCCCCATAGCAATCTCATAATGAACTATCATGGAATCCTCAGAAGACGCCTGGGGTACCGTGTAAAGGATATCAATACTAACGCTGCCTTCAGAAGATTGAGGACTCTTGTTTATTGTGGTGGGTATGTGTTGTTTAGGGTTAAACCGTGCCAAGAGATAATTAAACTGTTACACATACCAAAGCTATTCATTAGTATTGGCCCCACACTGTGAACATAGAGGCTGTTTTGAATTTGGGCATGGACAACTAGAATGTAGGCTACACTATATCTGGCAACGCATAAAAGAAGATTTGTCTGTACAAGGCCACACATTGCTGATCTATACTTCCCCGCACAATTCAGAAATGCAGGATGATACAGTTTCTTACAGAGATGTAGATGTTATCCTACTTTACTTCATCATCAGGCTTGCTCACTTTGCTCTGCCGGATAGCCTGGGGTGGTGCAAGACTTTAATAAACAGTGTAATGTAAAATGTACAGGGTATCTCCAGTCTATCAGATCTTCCCACAGCTCCCAGCCCTCTCGGATAGTGCAGTGCTGGGTAAGAACAAGACGCAAGAAAGGAAATATGAGATTCTGAGCAATGTAGTAAACAATGTGTTAATAAGATACTGAACTGTGTTTTGAAGTGCACTTGAGCGACTCTAATATTAAATAGGGATGTCAGTATCACTTAAATATAAAAACCATGCTTCAGTAAATGTCTAAAAGGAATAGGAACGCTTTAATATCAACAGGCCTGAATATAATTCCAAATCAAATCACCTAAAGCATTTTTTTTTAAAAAAATCACCTCAGCCTCCTGATGTCACTGAGGCCTATTTGCAGGTCGCTGACTTGCACATGCTCAGTTCTCTCTAGCATCCTCTCCCTTACCAGATGTGATACATTTCTACTGGCTGACCTCATCCTGTCCTGACAAAATAAAATAGAATTTGTATTTCCTAAGACAGTCCATTTTGAAATATTTACGTTAAATATCAGAGCAGTTGAAATATGTTTGAAATATTGCTCCTCTCATTGGATTGCTGCAAGGCTCCATAGTCTCATTACAGAGCGTTTAGATTTTAAAATCTAAACAAACCCCAAAATTTGTCTTGATGGAGAGAAATTATCTTTATCACTAAATCGTTCCAGGTGATAATAAATGTTCAATAACCCACAATGCATTTAGGTGATGGAATGTGTTACCACGACACCAAAATCCATCTGTAGAAAAAGTAGGATTATGTAGGATTATTTGCAGCCTGCGGTCTACAGAGTGTAAGCCTTTGTACAGGGAATACATGATACACACCATCTGCATATGAAAGAATGTGGATGGTTTAGGTAATGGAAGAAGCAAATCCTTCTAAAGGCTACACTACATGGTCAAATAATCATCATGAACATTATCAGTAAAGTGCCATCAGAGTAGGAAAGCTACTTTGGGTGCAATAGACAGATAGAACAGCGCTAGAGTTTAAAGGACAAGTCCACCCCTCCTACAAAGTCTCATATTTACCCTGAAAGCCTCGACCTTGCGACAGTAATTACCTCCCCAGCATCCTAAAGACAGATATTCAGCCTGCATTTACCTGTCCTCATGCCTATCCTCCTTCTTCTTCTATCTTCTTCCCAGTGCAACAGTCAATCATAACTGTGATGGACGACATAATAGCCAATGATAGCAGATGATTTGTTCTGAATAACATTTGCCACTAGCGAGCCGTCGGGCAGAACAAATCAACATCGGTCCCGATTAAAGTAGCTGCAAGGCCCATTTTTATCGGCCGAAACGGGCGCTCGCTTGGATATCCACCTGGCGAATCGGGCAACGATCCCCGAATTAATTATCGCCCAAACCGGCCTTTCGTACACCCGCGATCACACGTGTGTACGAACCTTTTTCCAAATTATTTCCAAAGGAAACACGGAGGATCACTATATGTCCTAAATGATCAATTAGACATCAATGTAATACTATCTGATCACAAAAACAATGTTACAATGCTTTGTAACTATGTTAAAAAAAACATTTGCAATTGAACCTTCACAGAGACATTATCTGTGTACTTAAATAATTAAATATGGACTCAGTTAGCTAATTGTTTGCCTTCATATTATATGGCAAGGAACTAAAGGACTGCAGCCTTTACATCCTTATGACATCCACTAATCCTTAATGAAAAGGGACATGATATCATCAGATACTGAAAGCTGTAGTTTTGTGATCATTCATATGACATCATAAGGATAATGAACATCACAGTTCTTGAAATGAAAAGCCACAAGTTACATATCTTTATAGTATAATTCCCTAAATGTATCCATTTGAAACCATTATAAGAGGCGGTTACATATCCTGGATAATACAGTTTGGTCTCTTTTTCTCTTTTGGAACTTTTCCTATTTTAAGGTTCACGGATCATATTTTGATTTTTTTTCTGGCAGCTCCATCCAGCCTTTAAAGTTTGCCAATTAGGCCTCTCTCTTCTGACCTGCTTTCAGCATGAGGTTGAATTACCATAGGCCCATCTCAGATAAAAAGAAAGTGAATACAAAATCCTAAAATTAAGTATTCCTTTATTCTACGGTAATACTGGCTCTGTGGCCTCTTCTCAAATCTTTCCCTAGCTCCAAGAAGACTCCCTTTTATTCTTATACTTCTGATCATACATAAAAAGGAAAAATTATATATGCAACTCTATACATTCCTGGTATTTCAGACAAAAGAATATAGTTTAGATTCAACCCTCAAACGAAAAATTAATTATAGCAAAAATCACCCCAAACCCAAAACTGCAATAGAAATCTGAGAGATGTAAAGGTGACCCCATACATAAGGCCGATTTTATGTACAATTCGACATACAATCAGACATTTCCATCGATTGGCCGAAAAAAAATTCATTTTCCCATTCTTATCATGCGACATTAGATCGTAAAATCAATCGTAATTACGATCGGGAAAGTCAGTTTTTTAAGTCGATTGGTAAAATGATTGTAGTGTTTTCTGAAGTTTCGATTAAATGTTAATGTAATGTAACCTCACAATGGACGACATTCCACATTATTCACAAAACAAATTGGATGTCGAAACAATATTTATTGTACATCTACATACAATTAACATTGTACATCTGTATCGGTCGGTTTAAGATCGTAATTACGATCGTAATAGTGTATGGCCACCTTAAGTCTAACATGAAATGCTGTCTGATGCTGTTACCTCTTTTTCTGCTTCCTTGTTCTTCCAGTTAGCAACTGTCAGTCATGGATGTAACAGATGATATCACAGCCAATGACTGAATGCTATTCCCCTAGCAATTACATTTTCTTTGCTACACACCTCAGTGTATACATTCCAGCAGATATTTGTGTTGTACAGACCTGCTGAGTACATAGCTTAAAGGGCATGTCCACCCCTTTTTTTAAACTTTTTATATATTATACATATTGATCCCCCATCCCCAACCGCCGTAATAAAATTCTTAGAAAGTGCCCCGATATGTACTTACCTTCCCTCTATCCTCTGCAGCATTTTCTAGGCCCTCTGCTGAGAGGCAGCCAATCAGGGACGCGGCTGCCGGCTGCTCAGAACGCCTGAGGATAGAGGGAAGGTAAGTAACTATCGGGGCACTTTCTAATAATTCTGTTACGGCGGTTGGGGCTGGGGGATCAATATATATAATATATACTTGGGGTTTTACACTAGGGGGAGGGAGAGGGAGGGAGGGGGGGGGGACTCTCCTGCACATGCCTCAGACCTTGTCGAGGTTGAGGCTGAGATAGGCACAGGCTGAGTCACCCAGACCTTCTACACTACACTTTCCTTGACTTTGGAGGGGCACAGCATGGCAACCATAAGGAGCTGGGATGTAAGGTAAGGATTTTTGTACACTACAGAGTGGGGCCAGTATGGGGTTAAATTGGAGTTTTGGGGGTGGACATGCCCTTTAAGGGGCCCATAGACGAACCAATCCTGATTGTAAAATCAACCGATCGGCGGATCATACAATAAAAATGCTCCCATTAAACAGATAATGAAAAAACGTACAACGGTCATAAGATCGGCCATACACAAACTGCCGATTGTATGATATTGGAATATCCCAATATCGTACAACCAAGTTTGGTGCGTTTATGGAGCCATAAGAGGGGACATTGCTGATTAGTGGCTGCAGATTAATAGCACAGGCAAACGTTTGCAATTCTTCTTATATAAGCCCCTAGGCCTATTGGGTTTATCACTGTGAGTTTCAACAGGTTAATGTGTGGCCCGTTCGATGGACCAGGATCCTCAGTTGAGCTCCTCAAAATTTACCGTGTTAACTACAACTTCTTCCTGCAATGTCTGAAAGGAATTTCAACCTAATAAACAGGTCAGGCCAAATAAGACTAGCAAGGGAATCCCTGAGGAATCCTGCAGCCACCAGAGCTATTAAAAGCACTCAGTGAAATGATGCAATGCTCTCAGCAAGTCCAAGTAGAGGACATGTATTGTAGCATGTTTACAAGCACTTATCGAACAAGGTGCTGGCAAGGTACAAAGCAGCACTGCAACTGTTTATATATATAATACACAGTCAGGAGCTGTTCAGTAAAACACCCACTTTAGAGATGTAGGGTACATTAGAGATACAGAGTACATAGAGATGTAGGGTACATTAGAGATACAGATTACATAGAGATGTAGGGTGCATTAGAGATACAGAGTACATAGAGATGTAGGGTGCATTAGAGATACAGAGTACATAGAGATGTAGGGTACATTAGAGATACAGAGTACATAGAGATGTAGGGTACATTAGAGATATAGAGTACATAGAGATGTAGGGTACATTAGAGATACAGAGTACATAGAGCATCTCATAGGTTTATCTAGACATATATATCCTGTTAATAGGTACATTTCCATATACTTTTTATGGGGTATCACTTATTTACGTTACATTAATGTGAGGTAAGGGGGGGAGGAGGAGGGAGGGGGAGAAAAGATGGGGGGTTAGGGATCTACAACACAGGGCTCCATTATTAATAGGTATTTCAGTTTTATTCTATTCATTATTTATTCAGAGGGTTGTCGTGGCTTCAGTCCACACTGACCAAATTTTCACTAACCAAGTTTTCAGTTTAGGTTCTGGAGCCATCCACTTGAGTACTATTATTTTCCTTGCCATAAACAGGGCTTCTCGTAAAAAGATCGGTTTGTAGCTGTCTTCTACTTATAGGGTGTTCATGTCCAGTATACATAGCATGGAGTCCATAGGTACCGGCCAGGGAAGTAATGATGTCATCTGTCTCGTCGCTTTTGCCCAAAATTGGTTAACGTGTGGGAAACTCCATATCAGATGCCAAAAGTCCGTGCCATCTGCATGGCATTTGGGACATATGTTTGGATGAGTTGTTGATATACAATGTAGCCTCATTGGGGTCAGGTATGCCTGATATACAATGTATAGCTGAATGAGTCGATTATTAGCCGAAGGCGAGGCAGTAATGTGTGATGTTCCAATTTCATTCCAGCTCTGAGCAGTAAGTTCTGGTAGGTATAATTGCCATTGTCTGAGTAATGTTGTGCTTTGTATTTCAGTTTGGGAGTTGATGAGGTGTGTATATAATCAGGAGACCAATCCTTGCAAACCCTGGGTTTTTAGAATTCCAGTTGTTGGGTGTTTGGTAATTGGCATTTTCTTATTTGGGAATTCTGTGTGTATACAATGTCGGAGTTGCAGGTATCTATAGAAATATGTTTTAGGTAGATTAAATTCTGTTTTAATGTCTTCAAACGGTCTTAGGGTGTCTCCATTGATTATTTGGGCAAAGTAACATATTCCTTTTGACTCCCAGTCTGTGTAACCAATGAAGCTTGCCAGTTGGGGGTATACCGTATATACTTGAGTATAAACCGACCCGAGTATAAACGGAGGCACCCACTTTTACCTCTAAAAAGGAGTAAAAGTGATTGACTCAAGTATAAACCGAGGGTAGAAATTATGATCACAACTGCCTTCTGATTCTGTATTGTTTTGAGGCTTTAGTTGCCCTTTAAATGCACAGCAGAATTCCCATACAGTAGTCCCATACAGTAGCCAAATTCAGTATGGCTATTACTGTATGGGACTGTTGTATGGGAATTCTGCTGTCCATTAAAATGGCAAGTAAAGCCTCAAAACAATACAGAATCAGAAGGCAGCAATAGATAACATTCTCCTTCTGATTCTTTGTTTTTAGGCTTTAGTTGCCCTTTAAATGAACATCAGAAGTCCCATACAGTAATAGCCATACTGAAGCGTTTGGATAACTGAGTGCAAATGTTATTAGTTTTTGTAGTGAAGACGATGTGGCTGAAGTGGGGTTGTATATTCCCAATATAACATATAGTACATTTTCTATCTCTAGGGCCACTCCAGCATATCTTCCTTCTCGATCCATTTGCACTTTTAGTATTTTAAACTATAGTGTAGATTGTATTAATATGTATACTCCTCTTGAAAAGGTGGTGTGGTAGCTGTGTACTGCCCACATTACCCATGGTTTATTTAGCCATCTCTGGTTAGCTCGTATAAGGTGTGTCTTTTGAAGACAGATAATATCAGGTTTGAGACTTTGTAGTTTATCAAATACCTGCGCATTCGTTTATGGGGGCTGTTTAGTCTACGGACATTTCAGGATAAAAACTTAATTTGGTTAGGTTTTCCCATTTGCTTATATATGGTGGGATATCTGCAATTTCTTTATATGTGGTAGGAGGCATGCAGAGGCCAGGTGTGGCACAAGGGAGGGAAGTGGTTGGAAGGGAAACACATTTTAAACGCATTTCAGCATTAACATTTGAACAGTAATTGGTAGTACTCTGATTATATACATAACAGTTAGAGGTGGGTATAACCATCTCTTCCTTTTTTTGGTTAAACATTAACATAATAACAAACAATCGTAAAAAAAAAACATGCTACGGGGCGGCACAAGTTTAGGGCGCATGAAACCTTTGACGAGAATTCCGTCGTCTTCAGCCATTGTCATTGTAGTTGTCCAGTTAGGAAACCATTGCTAGGGGGGAGATAGTGGAGGGAATAGCGGTTTAACATATTGGTATACCAAGGGTAATGCAAAGGGGGATGGATGGATGGATCTCTTGAGGTCTGGAGATTTCATTTATATACATTTAATTTATTCCATTAGTGTTCCTCTCATATTTGTACTATATCCAATTTAGGGTATATCTTATTGGCCCTTTATTGTGGGGTTAGGGTCTTTCCCTATTATAGTGATTGAGGGGAAGTTTGGGGAGAGTGGGGATAATGTCTGGTCAGACATATTCAGTTTAGTGTGGAGTTAGGGGGTTTCAATTTTGGGTGGGTAGATTATTACCGTAACTGTATGCAATAGTTTACTGGTGTTAAGGGAGGCTGTGGTTGGTATATAAGGCAGTGGGTAAGGCACTCTTTTAATATTTCAATAATTGATATATGTAGCGTTGACTAGACCACTCATTGTATCAATTTCACTTGTATGGCCATCTCTACACTAGAGACGTCCGAACTTCGCAAAATTCGAAAATCCGCGAGCGGACCCATTAAAATGAAAAATATCCTCAAATACGAGAAATCCTCATAATTTTGAAGATCCATATTTTCGAAAATACAAGTAATCCTCGGATTTTCAAAAATACGAGTAATCCTCGTATTTTCGAAAATTTTCAAAAATATGTATTTTCGAAAATTTCCAAAAATACGAGAAATCCGCGGTTCGCAAGGCAGAAAATCCGGAAAAATCCGCCCGGCCGTTCGCGAATGGGATGAATCCGCGGCGGATCCGGGTTCGGATTCGCGAACCGGCCATCCCTACTCTACACATGTGGTTGATAAGACATTTACATTTCTCAATATTAGTCATCTCAGCTGTATTGTATTCAACACATTTATCTGGTATATTCTGTTTAACATTTACTGCACTCAGCATACATTTGGTCCTCATTCTTAACATATACCATACCTGTGTATTTCCATTTTATTACAGTGTTTTACCTTTAGTTATGCTAAATCAAATATTAACTGTACCCTTGATATTACGGACAGCAATATTAGTGATATAGCGTCTCATTATGTTTCAAAATATAGCTAGTGTAGGGGTGCCCAACCTGTCGCTCAACTCACCATAGCAAACCTATTGCCTATTGTAAGTGGGCTGATTGCCACCACTTATACATATGTTAATTTATTATTTATAGCTGAGGTCTGCACAGGTATTTCAAACGGCATGCTAGACATATACCCAACACTATATATATTTAAATATATTTAAATAACTTAAATATTTAATAAGTTTTAACTAGGGTATACATTATATTCATTGCATTTATCTATCCGTCTTTATATATACTTCTTGACACTTACATATCCCATATTATTTATCTTAATCACATTAGACATAGACAGCCTTTAACTATTGAGCTTTGAGCAAGACGGTTTTATGTCCTGACATTCCCTCGCCTGGCTCATTTGTTTAGTCATTCACCAAAAATTATCGATAGTGGGCATGAATGTAATCACATGAATATAATTTATTTCTTCATTTTCTGTAATATCTTTATTCTATTGTCACCTCTTCTTTAACATTGTGTATAATAAAATGAAGAGATCACAGGAACTGGAATTGAGATGGAGCTATAGGTTTGATGCGGTATACCCTAAAGGCATTGATAGGGATTTCACACCAGTATTATTCATTTAGTATTATTCAAATAAGCAAAAGGTAGTTATGTATTGTATGAGTTAATTTCTATTGACTACTTTTTTTGATGACTACATTTTATAAAGATAATATAGTGGATAATGTACCCCCTACTGTAAATTATAAGGATATTAGAAGTCACCGAGGAGTTCCGTGACCGAGAAGTTCCGTGGCCTTTTATACAGGCCACGGAACTCCGAAGTGACTTCTAATATCCCTATGAATTTACAGTAGGGGGTACATTATCCGTTATAACCCACCCCACCCTCATTTATAAACAAACCCATGGTTATTGTGCAGCCACCCCACCCTCATTTATAAACAAACACATGGTTATTGTGCAGTCCACAGGCTGCTGTCCCCACACCACACACTACTGATTCTTCTTTTCTGACCCCTTCTCCTCCTGACACACACACACTCCGTCCCCACACCACACACTACTGATTCTTCTTTTCTGACCCCTTCTCCTCCTGACACACACACACACACACACACCTGACACACACACACACCTGACACACACACCTCTGACACACACACACACACCTGACACACACACACACCTGACACACACACACACACACACCTGACACACACACACCTGACACACACACACACACACCTGACACACACACACACCTGACACACACACACACACACCTGACACACACACACACACACCTCTGACACACACCTGACACACACCTGACACACACACACACACACACACACACC